>KZ067180.1:56923-68818 GCA_002091845.1 Anopheles cracens | reverse complement strand
CCTACGTTGGGTTTAAACTGTCGCCCCGTACGCTTTACCTTCGCTTCTTGCACTTGTTTAATATATCTTTTTTCCGCACTGCACTTCACTTTCACCTATAACGCCTCAATGAAAGCACTCCGCCCGAACAACAGCTGCTGGTGCCGCTAGTGGTGGCTGTAGTGAAAATAAGGGCACCGTAAGATGGTTACCGAACCGTGCACTAAACGCTCGCAACCAACGCTGGATTGCCTGGCCGGATTTCCGGAACGCGTAACTTGAGGCCATCAAGTACTCGTTTTGGAAATCACTGCTCGAATGTAGACACACACATACTCAGGCACACATACAGACACTACGACACGTTCACACTTGGTACGGCCCATACCGCCACCGACACACGACAGCTTAGTCCTTCGGCTCACCCTTTCGCACCATGCCCTCGGGGCGCCGGAAAGTGTGTTTCTGCCGAAATGTTTATCCGGAAGCGCAAACCCGCTATCACTGCCGCAAAGTACGCTTTCCGCAAGGCTGTTTTGCTATCTTTTCCTGCCTAGACACTGCCGGAGCGGCGTGACTTTAAGCACCCGTCTCGATACGGGAAAACACATTACTTCGCTTGCTGGGTTTTGTTTTCTTTGCCAACCTTGAAAGCGTGGGTATTTTTTTGCTGCTGCAAAAAACCGTCTTCAGCTCTGGCACGCCTTCAAACTCGGATTACAGGGCTAAATCCTTCCAGCTTTGGGGTTGGGCGAGCTGCTGCTTGAATTAATTTTGAAAATTTAATCCAAAACGAACTGCGAGGCATCGGTGGCACCGTTCAGAACGAGCTGCTAACAGCCACTCGTGCTGTCACTTGAAAGTGCAATCGAGAGCGGCGTGGTTTTAACGCCACCATTCGCTGGATCAGAAGCTGGAACGCACTCAGCCAAACAAAAAAGATAAATTCCCCTGTATAATCCGATTTCGAAACACCGGTTCCGGCGCTGTTGGCTCCATCGCCCGGCTCGGTCGGGAAGGGGGGATATGAGTTTGCTCCCACTGGCACCGTATCCTGTGCCCTTATCACGTACTGCTTCCGGTCGATTGCTTTGGCACACCGTTTTCGAAACAACCTTACCACCGGACCAGGCTTAAGCTACGGTCAGCAAGAGGATCGGGCGCTTCGACAAGAAGGATTCTTCAAGATGACACTCATCGAAAAAGCGAACAATAATAGCTCACAATCATCACTGATCTCTTTTCGTCAGTTTCTTTTGCGCCCCGTGTAACCTGCAGGTTTTATCACGTTCCTTGACGCGGAGCATGGTGAGCAACACATTTGGAATGTTTCAGACGGTCGAAGGGAGATAGGCTCATGGTGTGGTGCTTTTGGCTATCTACGCACAATAATATTGTAATAACCAACTCAAAACAGACAGGAACATTTCTGCTAGCCGTAGCAGCGCATTGCTTCACCACAGTTCCCAGTGCTTATCTCCCAAGCGCTTCCACCAGCGCGACCGGTCGACCTTGTTCGAATCGACGCTATCGAGCGCTTCAATTGAACCACTTTTCTTCGAGACGCTTGCCACTCCCGTTTGAGAGGGTTTTTGAAAATTTAATTTTCTTCACTTCACGCGGCAGCTTGCGGGTGAAAAACGGAACGTACAACAGCAGTCACCAGTCGTCGTAGCCTCCGCTGTGCGCGTCTCCTTCGATTTGTGGCTTTCAGAGGGCTGCTTGGAAGCAATTGGCGTAACGAGCGCGAGCTTGAGGCCTTTGCAGCACCGCATTGGAGAGGAAATAAAGACTACTACAGTCGGCCCACTTGCACTGGAGGTCATGGGAAGCACGCGCGACTTTTCTGGCCCTTTTTTCGCTTGTTTGCTACACTTTTATTTGCGAACCAACTTCTGCACGTTCGCCAGGACACGTGCGTACACTCCACCGCAAGCTGTGCTCCCGCACCGTCACCGCATGCGGGATGCTGTATCTGCACGCCACTCCTTTCACGCACGCATGCACACACACACACCTCTCCGGTCAGACCTTTAATCCAGCAAAGCGCACTCCAAAGACGCCCTTTCGCAACGTACCCCGTCAGAAGCGCGGAAACGCATTCGCTGCACAGCACAAAACGATCGGTTCGCAAACGCGCAAACAGTACGCGGGGGTACGCCCGTTTTTGTCGGAAAAAACCATACGTCACAGAATCCGGCAAGTAACTGAACTGCAAAAATGGGATGCTGCTGGAAGCAGTTCCGAGCGGGTTCCGAGTCGTGTTTTGGGTCCCTCCGCACCCTCGCACCCCGTTTCCGGCGTGGCCCCCCTCCGTGGCCACTTCCAGCAAAGCAAAGCAACGCCTCACGCCTTCGGGTGCTTCGGGTCGGCGTGTGTGTTGAGTCGGCGCACTAGCGCGCACTGGAAGGCTGGATGGAGGACGGTGCTTTCTCCTTCGCCTTTGCGCCCGGCGTGGAAACCGAGTGGGAAAGCTCACGGTCAGGCGAAAAACACTGCCCTACCTTACGCCGGCATGCATACTCTACTAATGAAGCTTTTCCTCTACCACCCACCCCCCCCCCCCGCTTCCGCCCCACTCGTTGGTTGGCTTTACCCGTGGCAAATAGCATCTGCCCGACATCTGCCGAAATGTGGGTGCTATCTGCCTTCCCGACGAAGCAGCGTGTTGCGTGTGGACGTGGCATTTCCTGTGTCCCCTTTTCCTATACCCGGTTCTGTATCCTTGTGTGTGTGTGTGTAAGTGTGTGTGTTTTTTTCCTTTTTCTGCTCACGGTGTAGCTTCATTACTATTTGTGCAGCAAATCATCATCAATCACGCCGGTTGACGGTTTGTTGGTATTTAAATTATGCTCAAGCTACTTACTGAGCTGAATATGCCGGAGCGAAACGCACAAATTACCACGTTGCTTTAAGAATCACCGAATCGGATCTGTATTTATTAGGCACAGATTTGGTGTGCTTGTAATTTATGTGTTTTGATTTATTTCAGATTTTTATCGCGTGAATTATACGGTAAGTGCATAAATTTGGAGCACTGCAACACTATGAAGAAATTGCAATAATTTGTCGAATATACTATATCACTCTCATTCATGAATAATATCGTGTTGCTCGTGGGCTGTCAGCATTAACTATGATGAAATGTTATGCTCCGATCAAAAGGATTGCATTTTGTGGTCTTTGTCTTTGGAAAGATCATTCTCCGTGGGAACAGGTGTATCAATATTCTCGGTGAACTGTTTCAACTTGCTTTTTATTTAGAGAAAACTCAAAGAAAAATGCGAAAAATGTTACTATTTAGCAAAAGAATCATGGCTGGTCATAAATCGAATGAGCCAAAGTATTTATTTTATAATTTACAAACTATAGAATAGTGCGATCAATATATTTGTTGCTAATTATCGCAAAATGCGAAATAAAATTACTGGTAGAGTATTAGTAAGAGAAGCCTTTCCTGTTGAAGAAAACTTCAAGTGAAGATCAATATCTAAGCATATCCTACGAATATAAGCATAAAACATATGGTTTATTACGTCAATTTAACTGAAACGAGCACATTTCCCAATTAAACCTATTTTCTATTATCTGTATGTAATACTTGTTAAATATGAAAAAACCCCTCCGAATAGTCAACACGGCGGAAAAAAGTTATAAAATGTCAATAGTTTGTGGCAATCAATAATTCTCTAATGACTATAAACCCTCGGTTTATTTGTTCGTAACACAATATGTTTGCTGGCAATTAAATAAATTATTCAATAGACAGTAAAATAATTAATTTAAAACGCGCTGAATCGAAACCCGTAATGAATTGCGCAAACACACCGGTCGTTTGCATCGGTGCTACGTACTTCTAGACATAGCGTCGCTACCCGCTTTTACACGGGCCGGTCATTTTACGATCAATTAATCCTCAAACAAACAAAACACTGCGTAAGCGAATCGCAAACCCACCGGCTGAGGTTTGCGCCCCTCAGAAAAGGATCGCTTTAATTTTACGCTCAATGTCAGCTATTGTATCCAAACAAACAATCGACCGACAATGAGGGCTTCCGACAAACAGGGGTTTCACGTTTCTATCAAATCAGAATGCATAACCACGACCCACGCGAAAGACGGCAAGGTCTGGCGGGTGCGATGGGTCGAGTGCATAGAGAAATACCAATGCAGCACACATTGGCGATACACAATGCAGCAGCACTTGACTGCGACTCGGCTCTGCAGGGGAGGCGAATGCGGTGGCATGAGAAGGAATGGCAACGGTAGGAATTTTAAGGATAACACCTGACGTGTACGTGCATTAATTTTCAATACTTTTTCCACCCACGGCACGCTCGCATAAAGCTTCTCGTCTCGTCTTCGCGTGAGTGGTGGAAAATTGAAGAAAAAGCACACCCGCTCTAGAATACAGAGGAAGGGAGTAAAAACGAGCAAAACACATATCTCATTTGATTCGTTCGTTAGGGAGCGTTTTGCGTCACGTTATTTACTCGGTTTAAAACATTAACCATGCCCGCTCGCAGGGCTGCGCTGGGTGCGGACGAATCCCACCGACACCAACCTCCGGAAGCGTCATTCAAGTGCCGCAAACGTGCAGTTGCACGCCCCAAAACTATTCCCACCGGAAGGCGTGCTGGCATCTCACGCGCGATTCCTCACCGGTGGCCTTGGGCGTTATACAAGCAACAACAAAAAACAAAAAAAATACGACCACCATCGAGCTGCATCTCGCCTCCTTCACGATACGCTGCAAGGATGCATCGCGTTTTTATTTCGGTGACTTTATTCATGGGAAAAATTATCTAAATCCACTGCGGGAAAGGGAATAGAGAAGAGGCGGTGTAGTTTGCAGCTTCATCTGCAGCCTCATTTCCCTTGTTTTGTGGCCTTATCCCAGAAAACGTATCCGCAAACACTCTGGCCCCGCTTGGTTACGGCAGGAGGATGGTGCGAACGCAGGAAAGCAAAAGAACATTTGCGCTCGCGCCAACGATGCACCGATAGCGCGTTCGCGTTCGTGTTGATTTTCCGCCGGCCAAAAGAAAATGAAGATGGTCGGCACGTGGCACACGCGGCACGGTCCTTGGGCGTAACAGAGAACGCGATCCGAGGTGGAGAAAATACGTGAAGGTGAACCGAGCAACAACAAAAAAAAAACTCCCATCCACACCAACACATTGCCCTCCACACACACAACCACGAGCTAGGATCTTTATCCAGTGGGAATTTTTCAGCGTCATTTCACCGTGTTGTCCTGCTCCTCCCACATCCCGAGGTGCACGCGTTAATGAACATACGGCCAGCATCCACCGTTCTCCGGCCAACGGCTACAGCACCATCGGGCGACATCGGGCAAACTTCTTGTGTGTCATCTGGCGTCCTGTGTCTTCCAGCTCGGCTTCCTTCCGGCCAGCCGGGGAGCTCCCGAAACAAAAACAAATAACAAAAAAAGCTCATGGATTCTCACCGCATCGCATCGGAAGCGAATGCCGGGATGCGAAATTAAAACGCTTTATTGTTATGGTAATCGGAGGAAGAATGTCGAGAGCATCGGCGGCGCGGTCGAGAGCGCACATGCAGGCGCAGGCGTAATTTCCATGCCGCAAACCATTACGTTGATTTGTACACACAAATCTTTCGGTGGACGCTTTACGGGCCAACCACCAGTGGGTGTGGAGAGGCGAGCGTGTCGGAGTGTGGGTGAAACCATAGGGTGTTTTTTGTTTGCTTCGTTTTTGAACCGGACTGTCAAGATCGTTTCGAGAATAATTTTCGAACATTTTTTACAACCCGTCTCTCGTGGTAGTCGGTTTGGTAAACACTCTGCACTGCCACCGCTGCTGCGATTGTCATACTCGATAAGAGAAATATTAACCCAATGTTTTCGTTTTTTTATTGGGAGATAGGGTGTGACAAGTTCTTCCACATAAAGTTTTAGGTGCCAAAACAAATAAAGAGAAGGAAAATGCTGCCAAAATGGTAGATAGCGGGGTTTTTAATGCATTTATTTGCTTAATATCGTCTGTTTTCACCATAAATACACTTAACCTATTGTCCATTCACTTAGCAAATATTTATGTAAAATTTACGAATTATGTAAAATTACTGTAATATATGGACATGTACAATAGTTGATAGGAATTTGCATAAAACAAAACTTTTTAAATTTTATAAATAACCAATAATTGAATTAGTCTTCCTTCATTGTTAGTTTTGTTTTCCAACGTTTGTTATTCCGTCTGCATCATAATTGTTTTATGAGTTAACTGTTTGATCGAGAAAAAAAAACATTGAGAGTAAAAAAATGAAGAAATAGATGAAGATGATATTCAACTGAGTTGTATCCAAAATCTAAATAAATTTTGTTACGAATTTTTCACATTTTCACAAAATGTATTACTATTTTTTCGTCATGAACAAATCGTTACATGTAGCATAACTATACTAACACCTACCAAAACTCGTCTTCTTCGAGGAAAATGCTTCAATTGAATAATAGTTCAAAAGTTAGTTGAAAATGAAGGCCATTTTCATAATCTTCAATAACACAGCCATTATTGAACGATTTTTCAATTTGAAATTATAAATTTTGTATATTTTGATTTGGTTAACTTTTTCGTTATAATTCTTAAAAGAAGCCCTTTAAAACCATGTATGGTCATTACTGATCAAATATCAGTCTGCTTTACAAGAACTTTTTTTTATTAGCCAAAACTCGGTATATATGCAATGTAAATTCTTCAAATCGCTTCAAAGAGCAATTTTCCCATTCGCTTTGAACCAAGCCGAGGTTGCAGCTACACGATGCAAACGAACAACACGGTGTATGCAGATCTGAAGCACATAACGCTTCCTATCGCTTCAACACTGTATTACAGCTAGGGTAAACCATTTCTACGTTAGGTTGAAACAAAAAAAACGCAAAATAAAACAGCTGAAACTTTGAGACAACCCTGACCTGGTAAAGTTGACCAAACGCAAACACGCTGCCCCACTGCCGTTTACTAATTAAAAACGAATACTAATTTCCCGCCCCCCACCCTTGGATACATTCCAGCCGCAGCAGGTCCGCCGCCAGCTGCCACATTATCTTACGGTTTCCGTCACTCGTTAAGTTTGAGATAATTGCTCCACGCCGCATCTTTGTGCAGCGCTCGCCGACAGGAGCGGGCGGATCGGCTTAGCATTTTTTTACCCCTGCGCTACCACATTTTTGTTTAAACTCTCGCCAACACATCCCTAAGCCATTTGCCGTCTTTGCAGGCCAACGCCGTTAAAATAAATCCGGCATTCAGTGAAAAACCAAACAGCTGGGAGAGACGTAGCAAAAAAGAAAACCTGGCAACTCTAACAAACGACACCAAGAAACGTTTCCCGAAAGCCATTACACCTAATCTGGCAAACTTTGCCTGTTTTTCGGCTTCTGTCTTTTTTCAGCTTTTCCCCCTCCCCTCCCCAAGCACCCCAGCTTCGCCAGAGGGCAATGTGCTCCGCAATGGCTTTTTCGCTGCAGTTACCCATTTGCTTTTTGTAGTGTACATGACGCTTTTTTTGTTTTCTTTTGCAGTTAAATACAAAACTTGAGACTCGAGAGCAGACACTCTACCGTTCCCGCCTCTAGCGGTTCCCGGTGTTGCGATCCGGATTTGGGTATTTGATTCTTTGCTTTCGGACAGCGGAGCGTCAGTATGTGGGCGGCAAGACGCCTTCTTTTTTGTTTTACTACCATCCCTGTCCAGTGGGCCGGCCGGAACAATGACGGAAAAATAGCTCCCAGGAGAGGCGGTAATTTTAGTTTCTGACCAAGCTAACAAGCACCAAACAAATGACCCTAGGGGCCGCCAGCGAAAAGCTCACCTGAGTGCCGACGAGGGATTTTACGACACCCGCGCACTACTTTTTTTTCGTTTTGTATCGTCCTTTCCTGATTCTCTGAATTTTGTATCAAATCTTGGAAGCAGGACGTCCAGAACGGTAGAAGAAACAGATCATAATGAAACGGCGAACACCAAGGTGGGCAACCTTTCGGGTGAATGAAGCAAAAAGAGCGAATGAGAGACCGGGCGCACCGAGAGCAAACGAAAAGTGAACCACACACGACCGCTCGGACATAAAACACGACGGCATGGACATAGCCACAGCCAAAACGATCCGATCCAGCGCACCTAACAGCTTCCCGGCACGGGAAGACACTCCAGCAAGCGTTAGCACATTTTAAATTATTTTCAAATTTAAATTTTTAATGTCTCTCACGGGAACGATTCCCGGCGAACCGATTCCACTGTTGTGTGTGTGTGTGTGTCTGTTTTTTTATTTTAATTTTGGCAAGGCATTGTGCCGGTATAGAACAAGCGACGAACAAAAGCCGTGTAGAACACGGAGCTTCGCTTCTAAAAGCTTTAATAATGTCATTAATATTATCATCGCCATTTGTCGCGGCATGTGCGACGCTTGCCGTTTGCTGTGCTCGCAGCGGGAAAGCCGAAGCGGCACCCTGGGGAAATCTTTGCAGTCCCGCTCTCGTCCGCGAGCGGGTCCGAGAAGTTTAGCGCACCGTGCAACGGCGCACGTGGATGGGAGGGCGTGGATCGGCAATTAGGCAGCATAGTTTTGCGCTTCGTCCGCTCGCAGGGGCTCGTTAAGGTGTCAGCTTGGCACGTCGATGTAAGGCGCATCCGCCGATTACGTGCCGGCGAAGGTCTAGGTTAGTCAGGGCGCCCTGCACCGGGCGGGTGCTTATCGTGCTTTTGTTTAGTTTTTCCCCGCGCAGGGTGTAAGCGTCGTTAAGATAATAGCCCGAAGGACGGTGGAAACATTTAAGGCGATACTTTATATCAATTATTACACCAGCACTCGCTTTCACTCGCTGCTTCAGCGCCAGGCTGTGCCAACCCTTGTGTTTTCTAGTGGAATCTTAAGACAAAAGAGAGAGAGAGAGAGATAGACAGAGTGAGAGCATGAGAAGGCGACCATGAACCAATTGAGATAAACAACCTCCTCCAAGAGAGCGCACGGCTTCTGTGGTCAAGTGACGAACTCCCTCAGCTCCTACCGAACCATTAGTAAACGTTGTCGATCAGTCAGACCACGACCGAACGGAGGGAATGAAAAGTTCTTCAACTTCGAGCCGGAGCGAGTTGGTCCTGGTCACCGGCCCGCTGGTGCCACTAAAGCTCCTGGCACCAATTATCCTGGCCTCCCCTTCACTTCGCTCGGATGAAAGATATTAAATTGAAAATTAATTATCCTCCGTAACAGGTGTTTGCTCAAGTCAATCAAAAGTTAACAAAAACACAAGGGCGCAAGGGCGGGAACCACCGGCCCGTCGTGTTTTCCCCCAAGGGGGTGATAATCGAGACAACGGATGCGATGTAACAGCAGCAGCAGCATTTCATCCTCAAAAGAAGCTTGCCATCATAACGAGCCGGTGCCATTGTGCGCTGGGGCGCTTCGGCCATCACTAGGCCGTGCCGTTCGAGCGACGCGTTCGGTGTATTGGGAAGATTTTTACTAAATGGCTACAAGACCTTCGAACCATAATGAAAAGCTGTGCACTTCGTGTAACGGCTTCTCGGAACCGATGGGATCGTGTTTGAACTGCGTTGTTGATGAGGCGGCTGTTGCTTATCGTGTACCGCCGTGCTATGCACCGGGAGCTTATCGTCTGTACTTCTATACTCGCAATGGATCTGCGGGGTTTGGTATGCTTTTAAAACATGTCAGTGAATTAGCGGAAAGTCTATGAAACAATGTAAACAGTGGAAGGAAAAGTGAGAGCATACGCAGAACCAGCAATTATTTGTTTGCATGAATCTTTTTTTGAATGAAAACTTATGGTTAGAAAGTGAGAATTATTAAGGTAAATGCTACCTACATCCTCCGTGCATTGGTAGATACTTATTAGTTCTAGCAGCAGGAAGATTTTTTGTTTGTTTGTTGCGAATGAAATATATATTTTTTAGTTTACCTTTTTTTACATGAAAAATTTGAGAATATCAAGAATCTAGGAAACCATCAGCAGCGTTTGCATATTTGAAATGGCATTTGAAATTTGTTTTTATTGGCATTGTTTAGAAAAGCTATGTATTCGCAAAAATAGTTATTACTTGAATAAATTCATTCAATTATTTCTAAAATTGAATACTAAAAATTCAAATAAAAAATAAAACACAGAAAAAAAATCGAACCAGCTTCTTGAACAGAAAAATACTCAAATGACTAAGCATTAATAAACATAAGATTAATTGGATACAGGTTGAACTGAAATTGAAATGATAATCTAATGTTGCCAACTGAACTGCAACAGTCTTAGTAGTATGTACCATGTAGAACATATTATATTCTAACGAAAATAATTATTATTCTAACCATTGAAAATGCAAACCGGAAAAAAACATTCAAAGAAACACTTCATATTAGTTGTTATGTTCGTAATAATACAAAAGTCGCGAAAAACGTGTTCAAAAGCGACCATATTATAATGTAACGAAACTATTCCTTATTCTTGCCATTAAAAATGCAACCCTGCAAAATATTCAAACGAACGCTTTATATCAGTTTTTGAGCTCCCAATAAAAATAAAAGCGCTCAATTTCGATTCGAACCCGATGGTTCCCGGTGCGCGTTGCTCCCTAATGAATGAAACATTCATCCACTCAAGTGCCAATCACATCAATTTACCATCCCACTGGACCATTCGATCTAAATCGTCCCGCGGGGATAAGGGATCGCACAAATTTGTACCGGCTCCCGGCGGGCTTCATCATTACCGCCCGTAATGTCTTTATGTGCACTCCACCGGACGGTCAATCGCATACGGCCATCAAATATCCTTTATCGTGTCAAGTGACCACCGATACGCCACACCGGACGGAGATTCGGTTCGTGCTCCTTCCTGGGAAACCTAATCCTTTTTGTCGAAGCCCGTCCGTTTCCCCTGCGTGTCCCGTGCCCACGGAGACGTGGCACCCTCAATCCTTCAATCGCAGTCCAAAATCCTTTCAACTTGATAAATATTCATGAACATCAACAAACACCGTGGCACCGTGGCGCTGGCCCGGCATACGCAGGCATACAGTCGGTGCCTTCGATTGTGGGCACCGGAAGGTAAAACAGAACCGAAAAACAAAACACACACACAAAAAAAGCACGAACACAATCCACCCTTCGCCAGCGGTCAGTTCATTCTGGATGAGACATCTTGCCGGGATTCCGGGACAGTTCTAATTGCTCCCGGTTCTCGGCGGGGGAAAGCCGTCCGATCCCTTCCCGTCCGTCGGCAGGGATCTTTAATTTTCGTTCACCATCTTCCAGGTCGAGCGAAGGTATTGGGTCGTTCTCCACCCGCACTCCGGCTCGTTCGCACGGCAAACTGGGTCAAACGGGCTATAACGCAAGCGAGATAGAAGGGCGTCCGAGTGAAAGAGGTACCCGAAAGCTTCGCCTTCAACAAAACCGGGAACCCAAAACGGAAGCGCAAGTTTAAAGTCTAATCAAAATTTGCATCGACAATCGGATCGGAATTGGGTTCGCTTCCACCAGCCAGACCCGGGTACTCGCAGCCGTGCAACGGAACGGGGGGAAAAGAAAAACAAAGCGGATCGGAAACGATGATGAAATTTTCCGCAGGCTGACTCGCTCCACGCTTTGCAATCACGTCCCATGGCTCTGCGGCGGCCGGGACGGACGGAAGCGATGGAAACACGGGAATCTCTTTCGCACGCCTGCACACTCTTCAAACGGCAAGCGAGAACCAGAATCCAGATTTCGCCCCCGCCACTCGTGTGTGTGTGTGTGTGTGTGTGTGTGTGTCCCATGGCTCTGCGGCGGCCGGGACGGACGGAAGCGATGGAAACACGGGAATCTCTTTCGCACGCCTGCACACTCTTCAAACGGCAAGCGAGAACCAGAATC
>KZ067180.1:24316-38483 GCA_002091845.1 Anopheles cracens | reverse complement strand
CCACTGGGCGTCTCCATCGGACGTGGAAACAACAGGAAAAAAAAACTATGTGGCAGCAAGTTTGCCATCAATATTATTCGAGTGGCGTTGGAAAAGGTTTCTTATTGCAATCGTGACTAGTGAACTGATTCGCACAAGTTATTCTCTCATCTCAGATTCAAACAGATATTTTCTTCGTTTAATATTTACTAATGTAATCGAGTAATTTAATCCGTAGAACATTAAATCCGTATGGAAATTGAAAATCAGCGTAAAGCTGTGATTAATTCTGGCAATTATATCCTTGTAGTGTTGAAAAACATTTCAATGAAACCTTTATGCTTCCATTAGAGTTTGAATTTTAAGATTCTTTGCACCCTGTGAACCATGTTTTATCTCATTAATGTTCAGTATTCATATCGATAAAGGCAAAGGCAATTGGTTAACATCATATGAAGATTTCGATCATGATTTCAACCAACAACTGTAGGCATATGCATATCACACACTTCATTGGAGTGGAGAAATAATGAAACAAAATTGTATCCGCATAGTCAGGGTTGCATGTGAATACTTCATATTTATTGTTTGATTACATATTTTAATCAAAATTTCACGCAACCCAGATTAAATAGTTTGCATTTCAAACATACAAACATCCAGATCTTGTTCCGTTCTCCAAGCCCCAAGTGGCTGTACGATTTTCTTGCACAAGCTCCCGTTTAAACTCAACAAGGTGGTACGCTCAAATTGGCACTAGAACTAATTCAAACACAATTAAACTGTTAGCAGCATGTTCGAATCAAATCACTTCACCGTAGTGATGGGTATGTGTGCGGGTGCCCATACGTGTGTATGTGTATGCGATTCATGCAGGGAAAGAAGTCGAGGAAGCACCATTCAACAAGAACCGACGCATCGCAAATAGTCAGCGTTTTGCTCCTTTTACCCACCGGCACCAAATGGCGCTGAAAACAAACAGACACATTGTCGTGCTCTCTGCCTGCGTGTTTGTGGATCCGTATGTGGGTTTGAATATCGTCTAACACTGGCATTTAATTTACGCAGACAAACTCAAACACTTCCGGTAGCAACTTTTCATCGCATTAATTCACAACAGCTTCTCCCACCCCCGGGCCGGTTCCCATTCTCATCTAGGGGGGGCATTTGTTGCTCGAAAGCTCATCACATCAACCAGTCTTTATCATGCTCCACAGCCACAATCGTAGAATACATGTTTTCTAATACATTCATTTTGGCCGTACTGTACGGCAGCGCGACGTGGTTGCGAGTGATTTCGAGAGAAGCGTTCTTCGTGAGACAACAGTCATTCAACCTTTCGCACTCACTGTACTTGTTGGTATCATTTTTAGGAACATTTGAAAAGCACTTAAACTACCAGCAACCGCTTGTGAAAACTTTCATTTTTCAACAGCAAGCTGTGAGCAAATAGTTTACCGGAAAATTACACAATTCCTAGCGTTTTCATCGTGCATGAGACGCGAGCAGCAACAGCAGCAGATGGAAGCCAACTTTGTTTCCAATTGTAATTTCATAAACTTCTGCCACCCCCCGATGCCGATGTCGAAACCCTTTATCCTTTAATCTAGTTTTGCGAAGACATCTTCAGCCACACCGCAGAGCAGCGTCTTGTAGCTTCAAACATTTCCAGCTCGTAGAAGTAACGAATCAACTTCCCAGGAACCACAAGCAATCAAGAAATCAACCGCTGCGACAAAAACTGGCTCTATGCAAACCGTCCGCACTGTACCGAGCGGTGGGCGGCCGTGACACAAAACCCTTCACGCCGTAATGGATGGTGTTGTGCTCGTACGAGCGAAGGCATACCAAGTGAGTTCCACAAACTTTGTTCTGGACCCGCTTCAATAGGTTAATTTAGCGAGAAACATCCACAGCACGAACCACCGTATGTGCGCTTCGCGCCGGAGGTGATGCTCTTGTCAAAACTGTAAGCACTTTTGGCGAAAGGGCTTACCGACAATCGCGGACAGCCAGGAAGTTTGTCAAGGCAGCCGAACTGCTGCTCGGTACACTCGTTTGCTGTACTGCGCGCACTGCTCACATCTCCCACCGAGAGGATCACTTCGCAGCACTAGAGAAAAACACTACAACACTCATTAGGCCAACTGTAACATCGACACAATCGTTCTCGAGACAAGCGGCCCCATCTGGAGTTCGTTTTTCGGCGCTTCCTACCCAGTTTTCTCGGGGGGAATGAATCGCGTTCTCGGAGTTCTCGCGGCAACACACACATACACAAACACACCCTCTCTCTCTCTCTTTTTGTTTCTTTTCCGTGTCGAATGGGAAACTTGGCACCGTGTAAGCAAGAACTCCCCCTGGGCGAACCGGTTCCTTCTGCACCGAAAAGTGAACACATTTTAATGTGATGTAGTTGAATTAAAATTTAATTATCGTTCTTAATCTTTTCCAGGAGATTACTTACCGCCCCGGGGAAGCAGCAAATACACGCGGAGTGTAAGGAATTTTCTTAATAAAACTTTTCCTTTCCCATACCCGTTCCGTTCCGTTCCGTTACCCCCTCCTCTCGAGCTTTCACGAAATTGTCTCGGGCGAACTATGACGCCACGGTGCGGGCGTTCAGACGGGCTACGTGAAATTTTAATCATTGGCTGGGTAGTTGCGCAGTCGGCGAGAGTAGTCTGCGTGTGCGTGTAGTACATTGCGGTCCGTGCCAAATTGGGGTAGGGGGTGGCCGGGCGACTGAGTTCTATTCTCCTCGCTCCGTTTCTCCCCCTTCTGGCCAAAAATGGTGCGCATTTGATTATTACATTAAATAAAATCTTCTTGAGTAATTTTTTGTTTGCCTTGGCTGGTTTGGAAGTCGAAATGAAAGGCACACGAATGAAAGGCGTGGAAAGTTTTAAGTTTTTATTGAATTTTAAAGACGGTGTGCTGTAAACGAACCGTTGTGTGCAGAGAACAAGTTTTTTGTTGCAAGTCGATTTGGGAAAAGGTGTAAAACACTGGAGTATTGTTATTTTTAAATAATGAAATAAGTTTGTAAAAGTTATATTGCAAGTAAATAGTAGCAAGCAACCTCGCAAGATAGCTAATCTTTAACCTGATATACAAAACAATAAAATGCAAATGGATAATTTATTAAGAATCTTGTCGATTGGCTTGACTCGATCTTGGCAATTTGTCGTCGATTGTTTTCAGTCGGTTCTCTATCTCCCATTATTTAAGAATCTTGTCGATTGGCTTGACTCGATCTTGGCAATTTGTCGTCGATTGTTTTCAGTCGGTTCTCTATCTCCCATTATCGCCAGAAATATCGATGTACCATTTTTCTAAGGTTATGTACTCGAAGGTAATTATTATTTAAAAATATATATATTTTTTAACGGGTAGGTTGTGATAAATCGGTATTGATTGAAGCACTTGGAACTATCATCTATTGCTTTAGTAATCAAACATTAGCAAACATGTAACTAAGTGCTTGCTTGTGCTAAGCACTATTAAAATGATAGTTTTGAATATATTCTGGAATAAAACATGTGATGATTACCACAATAAAACATAAACGTCCAAATACTGTCGTGAAATCCCGTGCAATCCAGTGCCACGTGGATCGAAGGCACCGTATTTTCTCTGGTGGCTCCTATCTTCTGCTTCATTGTGTCAAATGAAAAGAACGAGCCTATCTTACTTGTTACGGCAGGATCCCTCTATTCCCCTGATACGCTTCCTTCCTTCGTTTGTATTCACCACCCCACTTCTCGTCTTAAAAGCCTATTCGCTTCTTCTTAATGTAAGCCTTTAACCCTCGATAGCTTTCTACTAGCTTAGTTCGGAACAAAGCATCGCTTATAATAATTTTATTTCAAGTCAAAAAATGATTTGGACGAACCTAAGGGTTTTTCCAGAAACAACCTACTTTATCCAATTAGATTCTGTTAACACCACTCTATCACAAAAAAATACTTTAAACTCATTTATACTCTCAACAATTCTGGCTTTATAAATTTTGTTCAATAAGGTGAAAAATTATTGAATCTAACCAACTGAATCAATCAGCTCAAATAGCTCAAATGTTGTAAATATGCTCTATTGAGCCTAGCGTAGAATAATGAAAAGATCAGATGTCTTAAATTTTTCGATTACAACTCTTCGCATTGTTTGACAAGAATAATCTAATCTAATCTCCTACACACATGGTACCCTAGAGCGGACATCGATGCACTCCATCAGTCTTACTGGGCAGCTTCAACTCTCTTATCACTGGTGACCGAGCTTACACATCCCCAGCGTATCGTGTTCATCGGAGCATAATAAAGGCGACCCCAGAAACAAGCCCCTTTGCCGCGCGATCAATCGTCCACATTCGATCACCCTTGCGCCGCCAATAAACCAGTGTCCGATTTAGAAATCCATCAAATTTTTCATCCCACCACCGGAAGTGGCCCTCCGGAGAGTTCCTCGGAGGCACAGGCCGATTTATTTCAACAATTTTCCGCAGCTTTCACCGGAAGCCGTCGCCCTCGGGGCGAATCATCTGAGGGTGAGAAAAAAGTGACCCCTCCCCCGGCCGGAGATGTTTTATGTCTCGGGCATCGGCAAATAATAAATCCTCCTCCGCAAGCCGCTCACAATCGATCGAGCGGCTTAGTGGGGCAGCACGCGAATCGATTGCGTCGGGCTGGAGGGCACAGACGGCTTAAACGGGACGCTCGGTTTCGTTGTCTCCGAACGTTGGCGAGTAGAGAGGTAGATGCAGAAACAATAGGCGCCTATAGACGCAGCCCCACAAACACACACACACCCGATTGAAGAGCGAGGATCTTGGGATAGTAAAATTTGCCACTCGTCGTGCCACCACCAAAAACCAATTGTCTGTCGATGGCTCTCCCCGGAGGTGATACATGATTCGTTTTACTGCCATTTTTATGCCCTTGTCGTTTTTGTGTGCCATGACCTCCGGTCCCGCACACACACGCTCGTCGTTCTCGGCCATTTCGTTTCCGATTTATGCGCGCCCGTCCGTTCGCCTTGTGTATGTTTTGATGCCCATGAGCCTTTGCATAGATTCTGGCAGCCGATCGGGGCGGAATTGAAACGGTCCTGGCAACCCTGCCCACACCCCGAACGGTCCGCCGTCAATGTGTATCGCCACAGATCAGGCCGCTTCGGCACGGGGATCTTCCTCAATCGACTGGGGGTTACTTTCCTGTCACACAAGATGGTTTCTTAGCTCCAGCGCCAGACGACACTGGTTCGATCCCTGGGCACTCGTCCTTCGATTGGCGTCGAAAAAGGATTGCCTCCATTCCAGAGCCCAGCTCGCCGCCCTCGCCGGATCAATCGCAGCTGCCATTCTGGTGCCAAAACGGAAGTGGTGGCTGGTTTTGAAGTGTACGCAGGGTGTAAAAAAAACTCCACCGGCTAACTTCTTCACCCACGGAAGTGCTTCACGAGAAGGACACACCGATATGGAAGTCGAAACGAACGCGAGTAGAGAGAAAAAAAAGAGGTAAACAAATTTCATGCTTTGCATAGCACCGGCCATTTGTTGTTTCGTTTGAGCGTTTTCTTTTCCCGTTTCGCTATCTCTCTCTCTCTCTCGCTCTCTCTTTGCTTAACCACCCACTTCGGCGTGAAATCGATATTTTTCGCCAAATATTTTTCGTATCGGAAACGTGACGCTATCGGTGTTTTTTTATGTTGGCGGTCGTAAAGCACGCAGGAGATGGGGATGCTCAATGGGGTACTAAAGTTTGAGGTGCCTTGTTGAGTGCGTGTTTGTTCTAACTTTGGGCGTAGGGATCAAATAAGCGAAAAAGGGAACTCGAAGGAAAATAGCATTCGACAGCCGACAGAGGAAAACCGAACACTGTTTTGCTTCCAGAGCCCACCGCTCTATTTAGCGCACGCGTTTCCAGGTGCCTTCATCTTCATCCGACAACTTTCGTACTTCTCGGTACCGCGTACTCAGCCATTTGAAGTGCTTCAGGTGGTATTTGGATATCCCACTCCCCGTCGGTCGCCCTTCCAACGCATCCAATCCATTTTTTCCCCCACCAGCAGGCGGTGTTAGGGTTGATCTGCACGGTCCCATCGCTAGTGGGTGCACGCTTCATCAAACGCCTTCGACCACTTGCGAGACGGACCGTTGTTAGGGTTGATCTGCACGGTCCCATCGCTAGTGGGTGCACGCTTCATCAAACGCCTTCGACCACTTGCGAGACGGACCGAGTGACCGGTTTGACGGAAGCTGACAGTGGCAGCTCGCGTCGGGTTGGGAAGCTCTACGTCGTCATGACTCAGATAAAATCTTAATGTTTTAAGTTCATGAATATTCAGAATAACAGCAGCTATCGCTCGGAGCGCCCCGTGACGACGCTTCACGCTATCTTGATGATATGCTAAGCCTGAGAACTAAATGCATCGCTTCGCTCTCATCCGTCGTGCGAAAACGCTACGGGTGCTGCTCCATCCGGATTTTCTCGGCACCACTACCACCAGAAAACCAGCGCAACCACCGGGTCTCTTAGGGCGCCATCTCCCAGGCCGGGCGGTTTTAAGTGAAGTAGTTGGGCCAGTTTTTAGGTCACTTTTGGTTCACGTTCCGCACGCGGGTGCGGCATTAACGCTCCCGTTCAAAATTTCGAAGCACACGAAGGAATGCACCCCGATGCACATGCAACACACATGTTCTATATTTGGGCAACGCACACACACACACTCCCGACGCAGGAAGCGGTCTGCAACCGCACGTGCATTGTTGTCGTGCGCTGTTGCAGCACCGGTGGGAAACAACAATTTCCTCGGAAAGTTTGGAGCATTCCAGTTCAAATATGCTTAAATTCCCAGGAAATTCCTGAAGATCTTGGGCGATGTTTCTCTCTGCGATCCTTTTGGCCGTTTTCAACATCACTTATTCACGTCGATGGTTATGTTATTGATAGGAGCATATTTTTCTCCCACCAGAGCATATGCAAATGTTACGCTATCCAATCTTTTGATACGTTCTAAGAACTCGATTTGAAGAAAGTGGAACAGTCAGCCATAGCAGCGGGACATGATTTTTTGTCACCCATTCGCTATGGTGGGATGCTTTTTGTGCCATCCAAACAAGGACTTTTCATGTGAAGTCAATATTGGCTCGAGCAAATACCGCCTGAAACAATAATGGCTCAGCGGTACCGCGTACTCAGCCATTTGAAGTGCTTCAGGTGGTATTTGGATATCCCACTCCCCGTCGGTCGCCCTTCCAACGCATTCAATCCATTTTTTCCCCCACCAGCAGGCGATGTTAGGGTTGATCTGCACGGTCCCATCGCTAGTGGGTGCACGCTTCATCAAACGCCTTCGACCACTTGCGAGACGGACCGCGAGACGCGCGCGTCAAACGCATCGTGGGTGTATGTGTGTGTGTTCGCTTCTGAATTGCGGTGACATTTTTATTGGTACATAACCTTGGTGCCTTCGTAATTTTGCAAAGAGCTCTCTGCACACTGCAAAAAAAGCAATATAAAACAATATCACAATATAATAGCGTTGGATGTGGTTGATAAAGAGCTGAGTAAGCAGCTGCGTAAGCTGGGAGTGCTCTTACCTTTGTCTTATACAGTATCGTGTGTATAGTTGTAACATAGGTAATATTTTATCAAATTGTTAAAGAAAAATGTGTATGCATGAATAAAGGAACATTAAAAAGGCTATAAGAATAAGAATACAAAAAGAATCGCGTTGATATTATTGAAGTCAGCTAGACATATTACTTCTCACTGAATAAAAAATAACTAAACTTCTCAACGTGAATTCATAAAATAAAGTATTGGATCGTTTTTCATATCAGTATTCGGGTGGTGTCCAACACACGGTTATCTGTATGTCTAATTAACCATTGTTTATTGCCTAGTCATGGCAGATAATAGTAAATTCTGTTCACTAGCGTATGCATTAAAAAGCGACAAAATGCTTCGATTTTTGATGAGATTGCCCTGCCACGCAGCGGTCGATCATCCAGTCAGTGGTCAATGTATACTTGTTGACAACATACTGTCAAAATTTAGAGTCTCCATCACTTCATTTACATTAGCTAAGGTCAGAACAGTGAAAGAACTCCGTTCTATGATTTGTTCGTACCACCTGCTCAATCCGTGCCTAACAAAGTTCGTGCCATTGTGACACACTTCGTATTGGCCGGATAATATTGGGCACTTTTTTATAAGATTCAGGCACTTCTGCAGAAGGGAAAGTCCATCGAAAGGAAACCTGGTACTGGCCATAACAAGTTCCCGAGGAAGGTGTTACTGCGGCTTACAATCAGCGAAAAGGAGATGTCACGTCCCGTCTTCTTTTCATCGTGGCTGGCATTGACCGGTGAGATTTATAGTACGAAGTGCCTCCCAGAGGATCATTACTTCATAAAATAAATCACGATTGGTGTTTTGGCCACGTCTAGCTTGGCCCACTCCTCGAAGCGAGTACTGGAAGAAATGCATGCAGAAATCCTAACGTGCACCAGCTCTGTCCGATCGATATTTTATGGACAAATTAGAAGAGGAGAATATAGTCCCATAATTTCGTGGTCAAAACCGCGGATGAGTTAATGAAAATGACGACCTTGCAACTGAAGATAATGCCAATTTTTTTTTTCGACACCTATGGCCAAAGTCCCGGCCAACGGCCACCAGTTGACCCCGAAGGGAGTAGACATATTTTTGAACAATAATAAACATAATATAGAAGTAAATGTAATTTGATTTGATAAAGTATCTTTGACCGTTTATTTTTACTATCCGTTTGAAAAAAGTCGCTTTTTTAATACATACGTTATATCATCTAGGGGCTGCCTAATAAGCGTTAAAATAACTGCAATGAGAAATAAGTCTTCAAAATCACAATGTCTAGCTATTAAGGATAACAAATTACGCTCAAACATATTTAATGAATTAATGTGTGGAAAATGGTAAAACATCCCACCATTTCAACATTTATTGATGCTACTGTACCAATTGAACCTAAATTTTCAAACATACATGTTTCTGTACAACATATAATTTATTGTACAGAAATAAGCTACAGCATCATATTTACCACAAAACAGCTATCAAGCATGTTGTGAACACTCCCAATTTATTGCCTCATTTACCTTGCGAACTTTTCCAAACGACTCTATTATCATCCCTGCACATCTTTCCGAGCACCTGTTTCAAGCATTGCTCCACCACATATACATCTTCCGACACGCGAGATAACTTTCAAGCGATATCTTTAATCAGATCCACCTCAAGAAACTAATCCTTTCGGGATACAATCAACAACGGGCACATTACGTAGCATTAATGTCGCCCCGTGACATAATCCACCGAAATCCGCCCACGCCCGCTCCAGACTCGGTTCGGCGGGGTTATTTGTAACCTTTGACCTTCTATTTACGCAGAAACTTTACCAATCCATTGCGGCATAAGTGCACGTGGGGTGACGGTCGGTGGGTCATTCCATCACGAACCCAGCGATCCCACCGATGTAACCGCGGTATTTGATCAAGATTAGCGAACTCCCCGAAGCGTACAACTTTTCTTGCAACAGCAGCAGCAGCAAAAGCAGCGTGCAGCGTTGGATTTATTAATGTGGCCAGCGGGAAGCGGCAGCTCCATACACGCGTCGGTGTAATAACCGAACACCATCCATCCGTGCAGCAACGGCGGCCAAGGACTAAGTCAACTCGTAAAGTAGCAACAAATTTAATGCTCAATTTGCTGCTTCCACGCTCGTGACGCACGCGGGAGGGCGAGACTTCCCGGTGGGTTGACTTTTCGTTTTCCTATTTGCTGCTTTTTTTCTTGCTCTCCCTGCTGGCTCCTCACTTGTTACATTCTTTCAACCACTTTATTAGCCATCCATTCATCCCGTCACGGTGCCCGAGCGTGTTAGTTAATCGTTTCAGCACCGCTTTGCGCCCGCTCTTTAAACCGTAAAAGGCAAAACCACCGCATCGTTAAAACTTACCATCCTACCAAGAGGAAACATCGGGAACAAGGCTGCACGATCCTGAGATCTGACGCCGCTTGCTCCAACTGTGGCAAACTGTGTACCTCGTGCAATCAATCGCAGATATTTCGTCCAACCGTCACACAGAGCAAAATGACCCAATTATCAATTTTATTTGTCCACCCGGAGCGCCGGAGGGTGCACGCTGTTTGTTTCTTATCGCGCATCGCGAAACCGCCCAACACGACGACGTTCCCTTATCGTCTTCAGCCGCCACCGGCAGCCACGAATGCTGCACGTGACATTATCGCGAGCATGCCAACTGCCAAAGTTGGTGCGGCGTACGGAGGGCGTGGCGCGTGCGAAAAAAGGTGCAAATTAAAATCAAAATATTTTCATTTGCCTGCGCACTCACCGAACTTGGCGGTGGGACCATTCGCAGCGTCTCGGTGGTCTCGAAAACGTCCCTGAAAGTTTCGTACGGAGATGTGCTTCTGGTGGGTTTTGTGTAATTTTTCAAACAAAGTGGGCACGGCGGAAGTGGCTCTTTTCCAGCCCTGCCGACCGGCGCTTGTCGATGTGTGCCGAACATCAAAGCCGAACCGAGCAGACGGTCAGTTTCGCACCGTCAGCACCGTCAGCACCGAGCGCCAAAGTGTGGACGGTGTAATTACATTTATCTCTCGCCCCGAAGCATTGTTCGTCTTAATTAATTTACTTAATTTCCATAGGAATGCGATAAATAACGCGACGCGCCGGTACTGCCCCGTTCCGGCAGCGCTCCGGCGGCGTGCACCCAAGCGATCACCTTCGCCTACGCCGGGCATCCCTCGACAGGTGGAAAATACCTTCCACGACGTGCAAAAGCGCGCCGAGGACGCCCGTTATGACACCTCGTCAGCAATCGGGCGACGGGCGTGTGGTTTCGAGTTCAAAGCGAGCGGAAGAAAAACTGGCAGCCCACAATTTCTTTCCATAGAAATCGTGCCGCGAAAGCACGGTGAAGGTGCACGAAATGAGAATAGCTCAGGTGTACCGACATTCTTATCGAGACGCACTGCACGGGAACCAGAACTTTCAACATTATTTTCATGCCCCATCCTTTGACTTCTCTGCACGCTGCCATTTGTTTGGTACTTGAGGTACTTTGGAGTTGTTTTTTTTCTCTTGCGGTGTGCTTTGCACTTCTCTATAGAATGTTTCCAGCTCCTTCAAGTTCAAGGACGTTCTGTGAGTCTATTATTATTCATGATTGCACGCTTCCACTGTCGAATGTTTTGCCGTGTGATTTTGTTTGATGCGGGGTTTCGATATGATCAACGATATTAGCACGGTTATGTGAATTATAAATAAAGCTAAAGTGATTAGCAAATATTTGTTAGGTTTCATGAGTTTTGTTGCACAATGAAAGACTTTTTCAACATATTTTTATTTTTTGAGATCGGATTTTTACTATCTTTGTCGTACAATCTGTAAAGCAATAGATAATCAATAATAATAAAATAAAAACAGAACTGTAATTGTAGTGAAACTCTTGTTTGTCGTTAACAAAAAGTGTATTCCATTTTTTCAGAGTCAAATGGTAAATAGTCACATTTATCTAAGCATGAAGGTGACGGCGAACAAACACGTTTTTGAAAAACACTTCATTTTAAGACTGGTTTTACCACATTAAACATATCTGAACCTTAAGCCATATTTGAGCCCTCCTAAACCAAAGCCTCTTAATACATATCTTATATTTATTGTAATAGATAAACAGGTAGAGGCTGGCAAAGAAATTCTGGATGTTTTTGGATGGATCATAGTTATGAAAAGATGGAAAGAATTGCATTGCTTTTTAAAAAGTCACAATGCTCCAGCGTTTATAGGCTAGAGATGGTTTTCATGAAATCAATATGTAATGGAATATGGCATATGGCATATTTTAAGATTGATATAAATAAAATCTGTCTACCTTGGACTTACTGACGTCTGTTCACTGTGGTCTATTGTGGTCTTGTAATCGTACATTTCTCGATTAGGTGTAGTACTGATTTAGGGTAGTACTAATATGAATTTCTATGTTTCTAGCACAATGAAAACTGTCGCCAGGAAATAATCTACGTAGTTGCTCACCAAATTTGAAGTTCGTTAGAATTGTACATAATGTTTCGGAGTCGGTGTAGGGCCGCCGTATTTAACGATGGCTCCAATTTCTTCAAATATACCCATCAAATTGTAGCATTCTTTAGAACTACATTCTGCAAAACTGGACTAGACGTATGAAATATGTTTCGGTTTCGACGTCACTGCTGCTTCCAAGCAACCTAGATAAACTTTGCCCGGTTGGTTCCCATAGTAAGTAATCAGTCCTGATTGCATCCGTTAAAATCAAAATCAAAGCTTCATCGAGGAATGAGAATTCTCTTCCAGATAAGAAATCGCCGGTGAAATTGGAAGATGCTGGACTGCAATGACCACCAGCACTAGCGCATTCAGGTTTTTATTGCCTTTTAAGCGGAACAAAGGAGCTAGAGGCGAATGTGGTACCAGTTTTGGCTTGGCAGTACGCCCACACACAGAGACATTTCGAAAAGAGCATCCTTTACGGTGCCGTGTGGTGAGTTGTGGAGAGGTGTTCCGAGAAAAATCACCAAATTCCTGTCCCCAGTCTCCACACCCACAGTAGCCGCGCAGTTAATCGAGGTCAATCTGCGCTTCTAAGAGCCCGCCTGGTGCATTCCCGGTTTGACGCGGCTGACAGAGTACGGGACGAAATGAAGAACATGGCACGGCACTTGCGCTGGCTGCAGTTGCAGTTGGATCATCTCGCACCCGCCGCCAAAATAACGACCGGCAACAAGGCGCACAAGGGCGCACCAGCTGACAAAATGCTTCCGAGCGAATGAGCAAATCCTGTCTGGAGCCACGCCTAGGGGGGAAGAAAAACAAAACCCGGGGACGAAGTGGGTGTGTGTGTGTGTGCTTTCCGTTGGGCTCGAAGACGTTGCCAACAAGACGCCACACTTGAATCGGACGCTCGGGCACGATCAGTGGTCGGCAAACTTTGGAAAACTTTCTTTCTTATCCATTTTAAGATGGTAATTTCTCACTTACTTTGATCGATCCTAAATCGTAAAAACACAAGTTCATAACGCCAATAGTCAGTAATTGGGAATCAATCCTGCAAACTTGTTTTAGGTAGTTAGTGTAGCACTTGCAGAAAAAAACGTCATTACAAATATTTCAAATGGCAGGTACTTTTGAGAGGATAGTACAGAGCAAACTCATTCGAAAGAACAATTTGTTTTTCAATATATTTTTTGCAAAGTTTATTTCATACTTTGGTTGAAATTTTGTAAAATTTGATTTTCTAACAGACAGTTTTAGGAAAAGGAACCTTCCTTTAAAGACTCTTTGTGCATTTATCAAAGGTTTTAATAATTGAATTTTAAGTTACTAAAAACTAAGTTTTTGTTTTTACTCACTTGAAATTGAAATCGAGAGCATCAGTTATCGTTTACCTTTCCTGAATAGTTTAACACTTCAAATATAAAAAAAAACTTCTTCATGAGTTTATTCTTGGTTGAAAAATACGATTCAATTAGCAAAATGAGAAGTAGAGCATCCATTGCTAAATAAAATTGTATGAAATGAGGATATTTGTAGAATAATGACATTGTTATAAATACTATTGATAAACTTTACATTATATTACACGATAATAAAACTATTATATGAAACTCGTTCTCTGACTCCTAAAATAACATATTACAAACAAGTACACTTTTCCCAAAAAGATTGTCCAGTTCATAGTGATTTGCACTCCTGTACCCTCCCAAAGCTCCCATCGTGTGCTCCCAGTAAAACTACTTCCGTTCCGGTTTCGAACCGTAAACAAGACACTCCCGGGCTTTGCTTCCACTCCGATGCGACCGAAGCGTCGAAGGTGGCTTCTACCGAAAGCTTCTTAAATATTTGCCCGATATTAATTACCAGACGAAGTTGTTGGGCGCTACAGCACCGTTCCGGAGATTGAGATGCGTGCCGGAGCGGGAACAACTTCCACAATCCACGGAACCACGAATTCAATTACGCCATCGCAAGTGACTCCTTTCGACTGTGCGCTTCGGAGCAACACAAATCGTTAAAGCGCACCATACTCCGTTGCGTGTACTAGCACTTTTTCAAGAAGAAGTATCACCTCTACATTATTACACAT
>KZ067180.1:6999-22360 GCA_002091845.1 Anopheles cracens | reverse complement strand
TTATCAGCAGTGTTATCAGCTTTTAATGGACAGTAAATCACGAATTACTTTGTGAAATATCTCTGTTCAGACTAATCACAAGTTGTTTTAAGTGAAATATCTCTGTTCAAGCTAATCTTAAGTTTATTTAATTAATTTACTAATAATTAAGATGCTTTGTTTCAAGTTGCTTTATTTTATTTCCAACTAATTAACTTATAGTGAAATATTTCATTGAATCAATCATCTTCTCGAATGCTGCATGAACAACTACAACCGGTGTTTTAGGATGTGTGAATGAAATGTTCGCGTTTGTTTGCTGCAAATAGCGTTATTTATTTGCTTCATTAATATTCATTTCCGTCAATTCCAACTTTTTTCTGTTGCTTCGTTCATCTTCATAAAGCCTGAAAAGCTGTACGAAAATTCAATTTAGTTGATAATCGTTTGCATTTTTACCGTCAATTCAATGGGTGTTTGATAGATTTAAGTTCAATGTTATACCAAATGTTAGAGTAGAAAATGGTTCGCATAAATGCATGCAAGGGAATCCATATCTGCATCATCTAATACATCACGAGCTAGCCGCTAGTGGCTTTCATGCAACCTTCTCCCCAACAAACTCTCGACCCAACCACCTTTCGCTTAAGCTGGAAGCTGGGGGCAAAATTGTTAATAACATTGCCGGACCGGTACATGTTATCTCGGCTCGGGATGGGACCGAAAACAACGTCTTAGCCGTTTGCCGCCGCCGCCGCCGCCGCTACTGCTACAACAGCGGTAAGCCGGTGCCAAAAACCTCCACGCACGGCATGAACGTTGCTCGAGTTATTCATTAAAACTTTTTATCCCCTCGGAGCGATCTGCGCCCGGGCGGAGACCCGGCCGCTTCAAGACGGTGTGCGAAGCTTGAAAGTCAAAGTCATCCACTTTCAAAGTCAGCCCGGCGTTATGGACGGTGGCGCGTCTCCGAAAGCTTCTTAAATATTTGCCCGATATTAATTACCAGACGAAGTTGTTGGGCGCTACAGCACCGTTCCGGAGATTGAGATGCGTGCCGGAGCGGGAACAACTTCCACAATCCACGGAACCACGAATTCAATTACGCCGTCGCAAGTGACTCCCTGCGATTGTGCGCTTCGGAGCAACACAAATCGTTAAAGCGCACCGTACTCCTATTAGCAGCTGTAACATGCCTTGCGTGTACTAGCACTTTTTCATGAAGAAGACGAAGAGGCACCAGTACTTTATAACACATTAGTACACTAGCACGTTGTGTAGAATGCGATTGCCGCAAACGCGTTGAAAACCCCGCTGAGTTAAAAACAATCGTCGATCTAATTTGCCCGTGAGTTTATGAGCATGACAACATGCATCGCAAATTCCTTAAACTAATCAAGCGCCATCTATTTCCGGCTATTCGGGGAATGCTAAAATCGAGCAGCGCAATCATAACTGTAGCAATCGAGTATCGCAGTCAACAGGATCGTTATTAACTCACCGTGACGTGTTCACTTTTACTGCCTGAGTTCCAATGAAGATTCCGATCGTCCAATCCATGTTCTATTTCGAACGCTGCCGCGTTCCCCGAACATGATTCCAGTTATGTGGTACCGGATGTGGACGGGAGAGAAAGTATTTGTGTTGATTTAGTGGCAATTTTTTGCATCTCACTGTAGCGATGCCTAGGATGTGTGAATGAAATGTTCGCGTTTGTTTGCTGCAAATAGCGTTATTTATTTGCTTCATTAATATTCATTTCCGTCAATAAAATTGTATGAAATGAGGATATTTGTAGAATAATGACATTGTTATAAATACTATTGATAAACTTTACATTATATTACACGACAATAAAACTATTATATGAAACTCGTTCTCTGACTCCTAAAATAACATATTACAAACAAGTACACTTTTCTCAAAAAGATTGTTCAGTTCATAGTGATTTGCACTCCTGTACCCTCCCAAAACTCCCATCGTGTGCTCCCAATAAAACTACTTCCGTTCCGGTTCCGAACCGTAAACAAGACACTCCCGGGCTTTGCTTCCACTCCGATCCGACCGAAGCGTCGAAGGTGGCTTCTTCCGAAAGCTTCTTAAATATTTGCCCGATATTAATTACCAGACGAAGTTGTTGGGCGCTACAGCACCGTTCCGGAGATTGAGAATGCAATCCGAACAAGACGTTGATTGGATTACGGCCTATTAAGCGCGCCGACGCCCTAGGTGGAAACAGGCCCCTCCCCCAGCCGGGGCAACCCGGAAGGGATAAGACCGGACGGCTAACGACTCCGGCAACCGACATCGATTTCACCGTGGCCGGATGGTTTTGCGGGAGTCGTTCGTCCTGTGGGAGTTGGTGTTGGTTGGTGCCATTTGCACGGTGGGTAAGCTCGGCTCAAAACGGGACGTTCGGTGGAGACTTCACTAACACCGTTTTAATTAGTGTTGTGTAAATCCGATGGTTCCGGATGAATCTTCATTTGAAATAGATATATCCGAGTGCCACCATATTTTATATTCTCGACGCTTCAATGGGTCAAGAGAATCTTTAAAGATCGATATGAACATTCGTCACAAAGACTCTTCTTTGAGCTTAAATTCATCACTATACTTTATCAAACTAACCTTCCTTTAAAGACTCTTTGTGCATTTATCAAAGGTTTTAATAATTGAATTTTAAGTTACTAAAAACTAAGTTTTTGTTATTACTCACTTGAAATTGAAATCGAGAGCATCAGTTATCGTTTCCCTTTCCTGAATAGTTTAACACTTCAAATATTAAAAAAAACTTCTTCATGAGTTTATTCTTGGTTGAAAAATACGATTCAATTAGCAAAATGAGAAGTAGAGCATCCATTGCTTTCGGCGAAAAAGTTACCGCCGGTGGAAAACAGTACTGCACGAGAGATTGATAATTATCATGTTTTCCCATAGAGGGGTTTCGCGTGAGATAATTTCATTGCATATTGCCCGGATATACTGTAATAGAGTAAATAATAAGCAACCGTAATCCTTTGAAGCGTGGGCTAACCAATTGAGATAATCAGCAATGTCGTTCATATTAGTTTTCGATGAAAATAGCTTCTTTTTCTTCAATGGTACAACAATTGTAATTCATATATGCCATCACAATTCACGTTTGGTTTTGGATTTTTACGACGTATATAAGACGATTAACATCGCAAATCAGCCAATTTCCGGCAACTTATGGCACCTGTAACGGCTGTTGGATCAGCAATAACTATTAATTGTTTGAAAGGTTATATTTTCAGCATTTATTTATTTATTTATTTAATCGGAAAGGACGGCCTGGCCGTATTGCTTATTAATATTTTCAGCATTATGGCAAAAACAAATTGGAATCAAAATATGCTACCAAAAAAATACTAAAAATCGGAATGTACGAACTTTCGTATTTTGTGCCTAAAAAGTGCACAAAAGGAGTTATAATGCATTTTACAAAATCATTCAAAAAAAAAATCCTACATTATTCAAGAAAGTTCAAAAGTAAATGGTTGTATAGCATGTTACAGGAAGCCCATCATCATCATAAGACAGTGAACCCATCATAAGACGTCATCATCACCACCAAGACGTATTATGTTATTGTCTACAATTTAGTCGAACATCAGTTTCATGGATGTGTGAATGAAATGTTCGCGTTTGTTTGCTGCAAATAGCGTTATTTATTTGCTTCATTAATATTCATTTCCGTCAATCTCAACTTTTTTCTGTTGCTTCGTTCATCTTCATAAAGCCTGATAAGCTGCACGAAAAGTCAATTTAGTTGATAATCGTTTGTATTTTTACCGTCAATTCAATCGGTGTTTGATAGATTTAAGTTCAATGTTATACCAAATGTTAGAGTAGAAAATGCATGCAAGGGAATCCATATCTGCATCATCTAATACATCACGAGCTAGCCGCTAGTGGCTTTCATGCAACCTTCTCCCCAACAAACTCTCGACCCAACCACCTTTCGCTTAAGCTGGAAGCTGGGGGCAAAATTGTTAATAACATTGCCGGACCGGTACATGTTATCTCGGCTCGGGATGGGACCGAAAACATCGTCTTAGCCGCTTGCCGCCGCCGCCGCTACTGCTACAACAGCGGTAAGCCGGTGCCAAAAACCTCCACGCACGGCATGAACGTTGCTCGAGTTATTCATTAAAACTTTTTATCCCCTCGGAGCGATCTGCGAACGGGCGGAGACCCGACTGCTTCAAGACGGTGTGCGAAGCTTGAAAGTCAAAGTCATCCACTTTCAAAGTCAGCCCGGCGTTATGGACGGTGGCGCGTCGGCGAAAAAGTTACCGCCGGTGGAAAACAGTACTGCACGAGAGATTGATAATTATCATGTTTTCCCATAGAGGGGTTTCTCGTGCGATAATTTCATTGCATATTGCCCGGATATACTGTAATAGAGTAAATAATAAGCAACCGAAACCCTTTGAAGCATGGGCTAACCAATAGAGATAATCAGCAATGTCGTTCATATTAGTTTTCCATATAAACCGAATGAAAATAGCTTCTTTTTCTTCAATGGTACAACAATTGTAATTCATATATGCCATCACAATTCACGTTTGGTTTTCGATTTTTACGACGCATATAAGACGATTAACATCGCAAATCAGCCAATTTCCGGCAACTTATTGCACCTGTAACGGCTGTTGGATCAGCAATAACTATTAATTGTTTGAAAGGTTATATTTTCAGCATTATGGCAAAAACAAATTGGAACCAAAATATGCTACCAAAAAAATACTAAAAATCGAAATGTACGAACTTTCGTATTTTGTGCCTAAAAAGTGCACAAAAGGAGTTATAATGCATTTTACAAAATCATTCCAAAAAAATCCTACATTATTCAAGAAAGTTCAAAAGTAATTGGTCGTATAGTATGTTACAGGAAGCCCATCATCATCATAAGATAGTGAACCCATCATAAGACGTCATCATCACCACCAAGACGTATTATGTTATTGTCTACAATTTAGTCGAACATCAGTTTCATCTATCTCTTCAAGTTTTCGTTTTATTCGCAAAAAAAAACAGATGCTCTTATAGTTATGTTATGAACTGTATGCACCTAACCACACGCAAGACCCAAACTGAGCTTAACTTCGCTTGTATAACCCTATTTCAAAGTATGCTTTTCCAGAGAATTTCATAACTGAATTCATGTTCCTGGATTTTTCAAAACTAATATACCATTATCAATGAAGGTTTTATCGTTTCCTGTTTCGATAACGTATTAATTTTACCGAATTTTACCGAACGTTTGTCACAGAATAAACCTTTGTCATAAACCAAAACGGAAATAAAACGAGAATTTCAAAAATTAAACAAAATTTAAACGGCATTCATTTTCACCCCGAAGTGGTCTTCCATCACGTAAAGACAATCGTTGGAAGTGGTATCATATTTTAGTGAAAATTGTGTCTTTACCGTTTAGCAAACATAGAATGCAAAACATAATGCTTTTATGCAAATGTTCATAAATAATTGTTCTAAAATAAAACACCATAAAAGGTTCTCAGACTGTCTACATAGTTGGGTGAAAAAAGTCAATATGTCAATATGAAAATTCATATTATACAATATCTGACATTGTAATAAATTAGGTTATACCCGACGTCTTCTTCCCCGAACACCGGTATTCGTTCCATTGCCTTTTACGGAAATCATTTGTTTAACTGTTTGCTTGCTCTAGCTGTAAGTTTTTTCCGTAAATTTATTAGATAAAGGAATGGAGCTTGGAAGATGAACTATACTACAATTCTACCCACAATTGAATAGAATTTTATATTATCCCCGTCCCCGCTGTACAACCAACCAAAAGCTGTGCATATGCGTATTACGGGAAGCGCTTCCAATAAATGTATGTGTGTATGCATGTAAAAGATAATGAGTACCGGGGATATTCTCATGTTTCAAAGCACCCAGGCTAACCCGCACCGTCACGGCGCACGGGCTCCATGCACGGGTTTTATTCTATTTGCGTAGCGCCGCCATAGAAAGGATTATGGCCCTTTCAAATGGCTACCGCCCATTCACGATGGGTCCCGTCTAAATAGCCGGCGGGTTCACGTTCGTTGCGAAACGGCGTGTTTCGCTTGTGGTGTGCGCTTTTTATAAAGTGCACTTCATTAATCTATTAATGTTCGGGGTTCGGTTGCGTACGGAAGGATTCGTGGCGTGCTTCGAGAACGAATTTTAAGTGGTCAGTGGTCGCTGTGGCACGGAAGAAGGAGCGAACACCCCCTTACCGTTGCCAGTAAGTTTTCCGGCAAGACTCATCGCGTCGAGCCGCGGTGTTGAAGCAAAAACCGCCCGTAATTTTCGGCTGCAACCGAATGCTCTGCCCGGCACCAACAGCGTGCCAGCATCATCATCATCGCCATCGCCATTGTATCGCGGTTCTTAAGAAGCAACATCGGCCACCGACCGTCTGTAGCCGCTTGTTTGTCGGCTTTTGTGGCCGGAGTGAATGAAGCGAACTGTGCGGACGATCCTGTGTGCCTGTGAAGCCAAACTAGGACAACCTTCTCCTCCGCATGCCTCTTGCTTGGACAGCGAGGAGGGCGGGGAGGAAGAAGGGGGTGCGAGCGTACGGTACTTCATCTTCATACCGGGCGCTAGTAAATGCACACGCTTGCAAACCAACCCACACCACAGCCCGGCGAGCAAATCCTTGCTCACGGTGATACTGCCACAAACGGAGGCCGAAATCTGCTCACCTTACCTCACCGACGCGTTTCTTTGGCACAGGCACAATTTTCAGATGGCCGACCGAGCGCTTTGTTCGGGGCACCCGGGAGGGTGCCGTTTCTGTGTCCTGTGTCTTTCCGGCTGCGGCGGCTCACACATTTCCATATCTCGGCGACAAACGCCGACCGAGCGGAGGAGGTGAACGACTCATTGGCGACAGTGCCGTGGCTGGTCTGGTGTTCGACTTTTGCGACACGAGCGGGAAACGCTCGCAAAAGGATTATCTTTCCGTGCGGGTCTTCGTTTTGTTTCGCTTTTCCCCATCTTCTTTCCCGTCAGCGGAGCGAGCGCTGTATGTCTCGCAGTAGCAGGCGGCGTGGCATAGGAACGCGAGCAACAACATGTGAAAAATGCAAGCAAAACTGTCGGTAAACAAGTAGTGCATCATCAAGCATTTCATTAGCTGTTTGCCCAGGCGACTTACGCGTGTTCAAGCTGCCCCGAGTGCTTCAGTGCCACCATCACGATGATGATGATGGCTTCGGGCTGAAAATTTCCATTCACGTTGAGTGGAATTAGGCTAGTGTGTTGAACGTAAAGGGCACAGAAAGTGAGCATATCATGAAGGTTATTAAATGTACTATTTTCAGTATGTATGCGACTGAATGCTTCCGAGCGACAATCGTCAGCGTTTGGTGAAAATTAGTTTTCTGTTGAATCCGCCCATTAAAACCGCACAATTAATTACATTCGCCTCGGAGGAACCGTCACAGCTTCAAAGAGAAATTAAAGCCCACTGCCTTTGTTGCGGTTTTGGTGTGGAATGGTGGTTGCCAGCGTGCGGTTCTAATGCTCAATAAAGCGTATGCAACGAATGTGTGATTAGAAATTAATCATTGTATTTGTTCAAACGAACGCTGATGCATGTCGTGTCTCTCAATTCAATCTGGACTTTTGAATCCCTTGTGCGCTAGCTGTTCTAAACGCATCTTGTTCCCCAGTTTTCCCTAATGAAAGTGGGGAAGGTCCCAAGCGCAACAAGTGAAAATCTAAAACGCTTTCTAAACGCATCTTGTTCCCCAGTTTTCCCTAATGAAAGTGGGGAAGGTCCCAAGCGCAACAAGTGAAAATCTAAAACGCTTCACGTAAGAGCGTTACTTTGTTCGAAAAACTGAGCATGGTGTCACGGATAATAGTTTTGCTACGTAACGTTGTGTAACACATCGTAATCGGCGTTACCAATAGAGATTAGTTTCACTAACAGCCACCAGATGCCACTACAGCTGATTTGTTTCATCATAAAAACTGCAAATCCGACGCTTTAGGATTAGGAGTTTAACCTTATAAGAAATTATATTATATAAATCCCTACACAGAAAGACACTTTAATACCACAATTTACCGGTGCTTGTAATGAAGAGTGATATTTATTTGTGCTGATTGCGTGTTATACTCTTAGCAGTTTTAAAAAGGGAATGCACTTACATCACCACACTTTTAACTTTGGTTCTCAGTTCTTCTATCATTGCTTCGTTTGCAGCAAGCTTCTGGTTACCCTCAAGCACCAGTTCTTGCACAAACGACAAACCCTCTAACGCTGACCCTCGCTCCAATTCATTATTGGCTAAGTTAAGCGTTCTGCAGAACATCACCTCACGCAATACGCCCAAATTGCGATCGATGAGTCGATTGCTCGATAGGTTTACACCATCCGCCGTAACAAAGTATTGCACGTAGCTTAGCGCAGTCAGCTGCATGTCCGAGAGGTCGATCGGGGCAGTGAAATTTGCAGCATCGATCCACCGCTCTAGACGCTGCTCGATGGCCCATTTGCTTGCCAGATCACGATAGTATCCTTTTCGAAGCCCGTCGACACTTTCCAGCTTCGTCAGATACTGGCGAATCGTTGTGTAGTGGTCACGTGGATTGATGGCTTTCATCAGCAGGGCAGCGGTTAGAAGTGTCCATTTGCTGTCCGGTTCGTACGTTAGCAGTTCCTGGCAGGACGAGAGCTGAGCGCACAGCACTTCCACAATAGCCGAGCCGAATTCATAGCCAAACTTTGGTTTCGTCACTCCGACTACATCATGATCGGATGCCGTACGCAGAGGTAGGGTGTAACTTGTTCCGTCCGGTGCGCTAAGAAACACAGTGGAACTATTGACAACATTGAGTACGAAGTTGTCTTTCATGAACCAAGTCGTATCGAAGGTGTTTCCCTCATTAGCAGGCTTCCATTTGCTAACGTCGTTGCAATTATCACAGCACGAAGCGGCCAGCTGATATCCTCCCGCAGCTAGATTGATAGGTTTGCTGAATGATATCACGGCCAACCGTTGTTTCGCATCGATTCGGAATGCAGCCACATGTAACTCTGGCTGCGAGTAGCCAAGCAGCCAACGTTGATAGAACCAGGCACTGCTATCGTTCGGGTCGGTAAACGCAGCCGTAAGAACAAGTTCTAACTCTTCCTTCAACTTTTCCTCGCAAATCGGACGACTTGGATCCGACATATTCGGGAAGAGTACCGGCAGCAGCTTGCTTCGATAGTGCCACGAGGAATAGTTGGAAAAGTTCTTCTCAATCTTCTCCGTGCAAAATGCAAACTCCTTTTCCGGAGTAACTTCCGCTTTCTGCACCACGTACCGGCGATAGTCCCAGCAGTGAACTGAAATGAGCAACAAACTACATTATCAAAAGCAACTTGCGGTGCACTTTACACTACTTCAAACCTACAATTGCGCTCATCCAACTTTAAATACTTCGTGCACAGGTCTACTTCCTTCTGCCAGTCGGCCGTGGGTGCATTTTCCAAAATCCAACAGCGATGGTGCCACGCGCAGTACGATTTGGGGTTCACCATCAGGCACATCTCCGTAAAGCCAAGATCCTTATCGAAAACGCTTTGAATATCGTCACTGTTCGCATGACGACGAAGAGAACGATGAGTCACCGCCGTTAGACAAAAACCGGGTGATGCAAGCACTTACACGTTCGATTCTTTCTGCGCCACAATGCACATTCGTCGCAGATTCCACAGCGTGGCAATATCCGGATTGCTGCCCAGCAGTTTCGCCGTAAGTTCCATCTGCTCGCAATCGTATTCTTTCGCCGATTTCTTCTCCATGATTCGGCCCATCGCAGCCCGGAACATCTTCACCTTCTGTTGCTGTTCCAGCTTCTTGCGGGCCGCCTCTTCGGCGCTAGTGCGCACCTTCAATCGACCGTGCTGAAAGTAAAGCAAATCAAGGCATGTAATTATGGGACTCTTGTATGTTTCTTCGGGTAGAAATTTACCATTTTAAAACGGGATTTGAAAAACGAGCACAGCAAGTAAATTGTTCTTCTTCTTCTTCTTCTGTGTGGCTATGCTTAGGTCGATCTGGCGAATCCAGCTTCCTGGGCCTTCTCCAGGTAATCCGTAAGATGAAGCCACAAAGGTAGAGACCGGCAGCTCAGGCCATATGTCCCGATTTTATTAGTTAACAGCTCTTTATCTAGTTTAACCACTCAAAATCAACACGTTTACTTATTATTATCACTGTCTTTCCATTGTTGTTGTTGTTTATTGTTGTTGTTTTTGTTTTGGTGTTTTGACGTTTTGAATTTGACAGCTATTTTGTTCTACGCAGCCGTCAAAGCTGTCAAATCACGCGAGCAGCTTCGAGCACGGCCAGCCGGCCTCCACTGCGCCCAGGTCATCTAGCGCACACCAGGCTCATCGCGAAAAATAGATCAAATTTTATTCCTCTGATTTCCGCTTTGCACGGGCATCTTAAGCTTCAACGTTATCACGTACGTAGTGAGAAGCAGGCGAGAAACCCCGTCGTTTGACGTCTCGCTAGGTATTCTCGCATCGTTCTCAGGTCGTTATACAGACGTGTAAAGTCCACTTGAAATTTGAACGACAGCAGAGAATATTTTTAGGTATTCTCGCATCGTTCTCAGGTCGTTATACAGACGTGTAAAGTCCACTTGAAATTTGAACGACAGCAGAGAATATTTTACGTTATTTTCGTTAAATATAACGTTACACGTCAGACGTAAGCCGTCTGAATCGTCTAATGCAATTTGAAATAATACGGTACAGCAGATATGGAAACTACATCGAATTTTCTACTCACACATTACACAAATTACCCAAATTAAACCCTAAAAATAAACGGCAACATGGTTGATATTAGCATAGACCATCGCAAATTTAAACAAATTGCAAAAACTAGGATTGCAGGTCAGCTGCTCAACTATCATTTGAGGGTTTTGTAGAAAAAAATCATTTTCAAACAGAAAAAAATCGAGCGTTCCTGATTCGTTTTTAGATTTACGATAAAAATATCAGCTCTAATTATGTTGTTGACTCTACTGCTAATAAAACCTGAATCAATGAACCAACATTTGAACGATATTGTTCAGAACTTTGGCACAGAAAATGTCATACAACTAACATAAAAAATTCACACAACACGAAAATATGTTTGTAAATAATTCGTAAAAGTTAACGGAAGAATTATTTAGTCATCATTATGATTGCATTAAATATTGTTCCATTTAGAATTTTAAAAAAAAATGCACATCGTGATACTAAAAAAGTAAATTACATTCAGCATTTCGTGTTACTCCGAATTTCTTAACCTCCGGGTTTCACGTGCGCCGGTACTTGGTACAAACATGAGAGAAGTTTTCCGCGTGCAAGAGAATCGTTTGAACTGAACGGCCTTTTTGATGCCAGTTTTCTCTCGATATGCTCCACTCGCTCTCTCTTGGCGGAAGCATGCTGCAAGTTATGCTGCGTGCTTTGGCCCAGCATAGAATCGCTCTCGCTCTCTCTTGGCCAGTATATCTCTAACCCTTCGAGCGTACGGACGCACGTCGTGCTCTCCTGTTTCTATAAAAAGTTTTTCCGAAAGAATAGCGCAATAGGTAATGTTTTATCACCGTTACGAGCAATGTTTTAGGCAGAGCATAATTGGGATAAATATTAGTACAGTGTAAATACGCTTCAAGGTAGTGCCATGGTCGTGAAAATGTCGGCAAACATGGTTTGAATTGAAGTGTAAAAAAATCCATCGTTGCTACCACTGTTGGTGAATTTGCAAAATCTTATTCCGCCGATGTGTCTAGGAAAGTTGTGCGCAGCTATTGTCGGTTTGTGACAGTTTATTGCAGTCCGCTCTGTGCTTTACTGTATTTTTACTGTTCGCGTTTTCGTTATTCGTTTTCCTGTTTTACGTGTGTGTGTTTGTGTTCTAAATATTTCAAATTGCACTCATCGCGCGCAAAAGCAGTGTTCGCATCGTTTCGGTGCTGATTTCGACCTTTCACCTTCATAGCTTGCATATTACGATTGCGTTATCTGTGTCCACAACGAAATGCCGGCTGTTGTGAGCAAACGTATGTGAAATCTGTTTGTGAAGTGCTGGTGTTAAATCTAATCAAAGAAATTGTGAAAATGCTAGTGCAAAAAGTGAAAACGGTGAAGATAGCGCTAACAATTGGCAAATTGGCAAGCGGCTCCTAAACGATGGAAACTGGAGTTTGGAGAAAGAAAAAGTGAGAATGAAAGCATAGCTTCCTTCAGGCAGCTGTTTGTGTGGTGTACCGTTTCTGCTTTGCCTTTGGGAGCATGTGAAGTGACGCTGCCGCTGTTGCTTCAAAGCAGTTTATTTATATTTCACCGCTCCGAAAGACTTTTTTCACGATCATCTTGCCTTTGGTGGCCTAAGATCGTGACCCCCCTCGTCAGCATCGTGGAGTAGGAGGATGATGCTGGCGAACCTTGAACGTTCTTGAAAAAGACCCTTCGCGTGGAGAGGATCGAGTCGTCTGGATTTGGAGCAAATTTGGAGAAAAGTGCTGCAATCAAGCGGTGCTTGGATTATTGGATGGAGTGCGTGACCCAAGTTTTAGGTAAGCAGACTTACTTTGAAAAAATATTAGCAAATGAAGAAATTAGATTTTTTTAAGCAAAACGTTTCTAACTATCCAACGTTTGAAATATTTGACACGAGTTTTTGAATCGTCTTCTCATAATGCTAACTCACCGTCTAGCGCCCAAGGTAGATCGAACTGTTTCCCCCAAGAACCGACTTCACATCTTGCATCGGATAGGGAGGGCGCAACATAAACAACATGGCACACGATGCCGCGGGATATTTTTGACCGCAGCGTGCGTGCCGTCCGTGCAGCGTCACAGTTTCCACGCGCACTTGACAACACCATGCGCAGGCGGCCCACTGCGCAGAGCCGCACACATGATCGGCATTCGACGGCGTTGTTGGCGTTCCCTCGTTGCACGATGCAACGGGAATCGAAAACACACAACAACATAACGCGTGCGACAGCATACGATCTCACGCACCAAAGCTCGTCTCTCTATGGTGGAAGTTTCCTCTTCGGTAAATCGGTCCGTCAACCGGCGTTTTGACGCTGGATGGGGATGGTGGAGACATAAGTGGGGCTATGCTGTGTCTTGTCTTGATTATGAGAAAAAAAGACGGTGCTCACCGAGAACGCTTCGAAGAGAGGAATTAAGGAAGACAAAACAGACGCGAAAAGCAAATACTCCATAACAAAACCGAGCACACGAAAAAAAAAACAAAATCTGCTCACACACGGGAAGCATAAACCACAGCTTCCGCAGTGGAGATGGAGAAAACGGTGCTGCCACACAGGGAAGGAAAAAAAAGGCATCAACGCAAGCGAAAACACGGCGTAAAACATGCCCAAAGTGCGAGCGAACGCTGAGAAGCGCACGAGAAAGGAAGGCGTAACAAAAACTGCTCAAAAGTCAACCTCTCACATGGTTCACGTTGCGTGGCTTGGGTGGCGAATGTTTGATGCTGGGAGATGCTCGCCTTTTTTTTTGTCCCCCACCGGTTGTTGTGTGTTTTGGGACGTTGTGGGTTCCGTTTTAAAGACTCCGCCAAACGCCCGGGTCAATTGTTTATTGCCTGAACTTTTGACACCGGGTTTGTTGTGATCTCGATGTGCGATCGAGGTGCGATTTTTGCACCCGCCCGATGGGGGAGCTGGTGCGTTCTAGCTGCTTTGCCTCGGCTTCTGCACCTGCTAATGACTTTGACCTTTCTTCGGCTGCCCGTGACCGATGGTTCGGAGCAGAAGCGAGAGAAAACGAGTGCGAGAGATGCTCCGGACGGCCCTTCGAGACCGAGACCCGAGGGTGTGGGATTTTGTTTTTGGACTGCGCGTGTCGATGAACTTCACTGGACGCTTTTGTGCGGTGAATTTATCTTCCCGTTTAATTGTTCTTCTATTGGGTGCTGTTTGGGTTTGTGTGTGTGTGTTTTTTTACTTTTATTGTGCTTGAAACGTAAAGAAAGTAACCATACGCTGGCCAAGGTGGAAAGGATTTTTATGAAAAATGATCCGTACGTAAAAATAGACAAAAGATGCAGCGGACGGTGTGGGCATGCTTGGGGTTCATCAATTATGCTGCAGAGCATGCTGTCTGGGCATCGCGCGGCGCGCAGCATCCATCACTCAACCGGCAGTAGACGGTCCGCGGCTCTATGTCAGGTCACCTCTGACTCTCTTGTGTACGTGAAATCGGAATTTGATGCGTCCGTTGCCGAACATTCCAACGTCACCCACCCACCCAGCACGGGATCGGTTAAAGGTGACACAGTCGAGCTATTTCTGGTGGTTTTTCTCGCGTGAAAAGCAATGATCCTTCCCTCGGCGTCGGGTTGTTTTTCGTTGGAAAGGGTTGTCGAACGAGCAAATGGAGAAGGTTCCCGGTATGTCATCTATATACGTTGGGAACAAATATTTCGAAGAATTTTATCATCTGCTGGGTTCAGTAATCAATGCTTGTGGGTGAATCTGTACAATAGGATGGCGTGGGATGGGGTGTCTTTGCGCCAAGTCGAAACAGTTATTCACTCAAGAGGTTTCTTTTGGAAGTTTCAGAAGTTTCTGTAAAAAAAGACATACTCTGCCCTTAAATTTCATGATTTTTTTCGTTAAATTCCCTTCTAATTTCACAATGACATCGAAGAAAATCAACCAAACAAACAACATAAGCCAAGTGTAAAAAAGTATGTTCTGAAGATCTTCCTTCCTCTCGAGTGTGCTCGCCCTGAAGATCGGTGGACCAGGCGGGCACCAAGCGTGTCACGGCGGAGGAATCTATTATTTGATTTAATTTGTTCGTCCATGCGTAAAAGCTGATGGAAGGGATTATTAAATTTTGCCTTCCTCGACGACCAAACCAACCCACCCATCGGCCATCCCTTCCGGACAGTCTCAGTCTTTGCACGTCCGGGGAAGGCGTTTTTTCAGCCATTTTCGTATGCTGGTGTGGTGAAGAAGGCACCACATTTGCTCCACGTAGGGGGTGGCAGTACAGGCTGGAGCTCGAGTAGCGGTCGGTTTAATTATTGAAGATTTCTCCCACATTCGAACGTGCGGCTGACTAGTTTTGACGAGGAAGACGCACCGGTGTGTAGGCTTAGGGGTTTGTGCGCTTGTCGATTGATCCACCCAACGAGTGATCATCATCGTCGCTGTCCCCCTACCCAGCCTATGCCAGAGGGGTCCCATTCAATTATCTTTCATGAGTTTCAGTTTGACCGTAAAATCGTAATTCGGTTAAAAACTTCTTTTCCTGCTTAGCGGACGCACGCACGGAACTATATTATTT
>KZ067179.1:66034-79418 GCA_002091845.1 Anopheles cracens | reverse complement strand
TGGCGTTTGCCAGCGTTCGCTTTGGGCTAACGTGCCATTAGCGGAAATAAAACGTAACAACCGATGGATTTGGAACGGGAAGAAGCGTGGCGCTGATTCAAGGAACACAACCAACACTGACAGGGGGTTAAGCGCAACAGAGAAGAGAGAAAGAGTAAAAAAACGACCCGAGAGCTTAAAACAAGCTTACGTGTAAATGAAAAACGGGGGAAAACGACAACGAACAACGAGGGCAACTAGAAACGAAAATCATTATGCCACCTTTACGGACCGTGTGACAGGAGGGACTTCCTGGCATGCGGCCTGAATGCAAGCGAACGTCAACGGCTAACCGTGCAAGAGACACGGAAACGACACGGCTTCCGTGTTAACGATGGCCGGCACGGCGCGCACAGCGCATGATGACTTTTTGTCCACCGATCCAATTTTCCACCGTCGGCGGACGAGGGCGCGTCGAGGGACTGCTGCGGAAGGATACCTAACCAGCAGTAGCGTTTGATTCGTGTTGAAAGACGCTTAGAATGAGCCCGATGTAACGCGCGAAGAACACGCCCGCAATTAATGATCCACGAGTGTTCCTCCTCTGTTCGAACGAGCACGAGCACGTGTGGGGGGGTAAGGCTGATTTGCAGCAGCAAAAATAAAGCAGCCAGACGATTAGGAAAATAAAATCACACCGATTCCTAGAACCGCTGTGATTGATGATGACATTGATGGGAAAAGTAGCGAGATGTTTGAATCGGCGTGTTTCGCAGAATTGCTTACATGCACATTTTTCAGCAGACGCACGATTCAGGATCAGGATTCGAATTTTCAGTGGGCTTTATTTTATAATGGCAGAATTTGAATATTTTTCTTTTCCAATAGACAATTGAGCATATTTGAAGCTGCTGTTTGATTTTTTTTTCTTTTTTTTTGATTTTTCGAAGCTTTCCACACTCTGCATTCCTGTAACGAGTCGAGCTGAGAGATGCAAATTAAATGCTTCGAAAGAGAGTGAAAAAATACAATCGCCAAACACGCAAACTTTTACAACACCCCAACCCTTCAGCGATTAAAGCGAGTAGAGAAATTCGTACGTACAAACCCACCGTACGCGAAAAATATTAACGTTTTTTCCTGAACCGAACCGACAAAGAGTAAAGGAAAAGCATGTCCGATTTAGTCGTGGTAGACGGAAATGAGATTTTTTTTTTGTTGCTGTTGTTGCTCCTGCTATTTCGATTCGCGCGCACAGTATTCCTCTTCCCCGGATGGTTGTAAAATATAAATGAAACGAATTGAAAAATAACGATCGCCAGGCGTTTGCCAGCGTTCGCTTTGGGCTAACGTGCCATTAGCGGAAATAAAACGTAACAACCGATGGATTTGGAACGGGAAGAAGCGTGGCGCTGATTCAAGGAACACAACCAACACTGACAGGGGGTTAAGCGCAACAGAGAAGAGAGAAAGAGTAAAAAAACGACCCGAGAGCTTAAAACACGGCGACACCGTTCACGTAAATAGCAGACCCTATTCAACCAGATTGGTTTCACACCAATCGGTTCGTGATAGTTGTATCACTTTTCCACTTTTCATTATCCCCCCTTCCAGCCAAGACAGCAACACTATCCTTTATCCTTTGTTTTGAGGGTACTAATCCCAGATTGAATTCTCAAAGTTAAAATCAACCCTTGACTATCGCCACGAGCAAACCGGCTTAACCGGCATTATTACTAGAGACCTAAAAAGGAACGAACGAAAAAATCTGCGCTCAATTTTCGGTCCATCGTGCCCCACACAGTAATCGAAGAGAGTATCATCGAAGAATTCCTTGATTAAAATTCACTACCCCTACGGCCCCCGGCTGGGGGCTCTTGTATAAAGTCCTACAAGAAAAAGGATTAAAATTTCTCCCTAATAGCATGCAAATCTCCTTCTTTACTTATTCGGCGAGTGTTTTCAGCCGTGCGAGCCGAACAGACCATTGTCACGACATGAGCAGTATTCACCACCGGAGTCGGAGTGCCGGCGAGAAGGTGGCCAGCCTTCCGAAAACAATGATGGCGGTGCTTGAAAAGAACTTTAACGGCACCACCACCCTATCGCTCTAAACTGTGGCTGAATAAATAACTGCTTCAAACGCGTCTAAGCAAACGGCTCACAGCAATCATCCGAACAGAAAACTATCGTCCAGGAAGGTTGTTCTCGAAGAAGTCTGGCCGGTTCCGGGGTGTGGTTTTGTCGAGTTTTTCACGGTCGTTTGCATAGGCAGCGGTGGTGGTACCAGCATCAACGCCGCTCGAAAACAACCGAAAAGCGCTTCGAGAGCGGCCCGCACAGCAGCGAGCCATAAATACACATAAAACATAACACCACTGTGGAAGCACCGCCGGAAACACGGCCAGCACAGGACACTTCAAGACACACATACACACGCGCACACAAGAACAGACAGAATCGCAGTCATACAAAGGGGATCTATCTCCGCTTCTCTTGCGCTCATTGACTACTGGTTACGCACCGGAAGCAACCGTCCTACCCAGGAGACAACACCGGATAGCTATGGCCACCGGAAGCTGTGCATTATTTAAATCACACTCTTCCTGCAGCGCTTCAGCGAGAGGCGGCAAGGACCGGTGTTGACGTGTTCGCGACCTGGGATTGGCGTTTGCCAATTTTGACAGCTGTGACGTCAGCAACTCCATACGAAAAAAACCGATTGGCGCTCGAATTCGTTCACGGTGTGTGTATTTACTGCGAAAGGATTTGGCGCCGCCAATTTGGCAAATAGTACAGTTTAGCTGGTTGACAGCTCCGCAATAAAACAATTTCCATGCACGATTTTCACATATTTTGCGGAAACTGGCAGGAATACGTGTGGAAACGGCTTTAAGATGTAATTAATTATGCACAAACTGTGCAGAAACTGTGCTACGGTGGAGCGCCAATCGCAGCGTGAAATTGGCGGTACGTCTGGAAACGGCTTTATATGTAAGATAAATGTAATGATAAATGTTAAGAATAAATGTAATGTAATAGTCTAAATCGCACCCTGAACGAGTGCAGAATACACTTCGCAAGAAAGAATATTAGAGCTATCGAACACCTGTATTAATATTAAATACAAACAACGATTTGGCCTCAAGAAGTTTTCATTGGTCGATTAGATGAATAAAATGGAATAACTAAAGTTTAATTTTGTCCTAAAAATTGTAGAAATAGTTTAGGAAAATAAAATCACACCGATTCCTAGAACCGCTGTGATTGATGATGACATTGATGGGAAAAGTAGCGAGATGTTTGAATGGGCGTGTTTCGCAGAATTGCTTACATGCACATTTTTCAGCAGACGCACGATTCAGGATCAGGATTCGAATTTTCAGTGGGCTTTATTTTATAATGGCAGAATTTGAATATTTTTCTTTTCCAATAGACAATTGAGCATATTTGAAGCTGCTGTTTGATTTTTTTTTCTTTTTTTTTCTTTCTTTTTTAATTGGCACAATAATCTGATTCCTCGATTCCGTGCTTGGTTTTATCTTATATTCCAACCAAAAATAGGTAACTCAACTGCACAACTTAAAAAGTAATTCCTAAAACCAATTCAAATTTTTTCTAATATAAATAGGTTTGTCTAGAAAATAAATAAAAAACACGGATTTTTTTAAATAAAGACATTGCTGCTTCAGCAATGTATAATGTTTCACCTGTTGTTTAGCCAATAAGTAGGCAAGGCAATTAATTATTGAATTATTGAAATTTTGTGCATTACTGAATTATTACTGAATTACTGAATTACTGAATTATTTCAAATTTGAATAATTTCACATACTGAATTATTGACATCCTGTGTGTGAGCGTTAAGCCGTTTCCAGACGTACCGCCAATTTCACGCTGCGATTGACGTTTGCCAATTTTGACAGCTGTGACGTCAGCAACTCCATACGAAAAAAAAACCGATTCGCGCTCGAATTCCTTCACGGTGTGTGTATTTACTGCGAAAGGATTTGGCGCCGCCAATTTGGCAAATAGTACAGTTTAGCTGGTTGACAGCTCCGCAATAAAACAATTTCCATGCACGATTTTCACATATTTTGCGGAAACTGACAGGAATACGTGTGGAAACGGCTTTAAGATGTAATTAATTATGCACAAACTGTGCAGAAACTGTGCTACGGTGGAGCGCCAATCGCAGCGTGAAATTGGCGGTACGTCTGGAAACGGCTTTATATGTAAGATAAATGTAATGATAAATGTTAAGAATAAATGTAATGTAATAGTCTAAATCGCACCCTGAACGAGTGCAGAATACACTTCGCAAGAAAGAATATTAGAGCTATCGAACACCTGTATTAATATTAAATACAAACAACGATTTGGCCTCAAGAAGTTTTCATTGGTCGATTAGATGAATAAAATGGAATAACTAAAGTTTAATTTTGTCCTAAAAATTGTAGAAATAGTTTGAATTTGTTAAGACCTGAGTGCAGGAGGTTCCATTCCTAAATTTCGTCATAGTATGTTCCAAATTCTATTAGCATATTTGTCTAAATGTTGAGCGAATTATCCGTCAATAAATGTTTTCTGCTCGTACACGAAGGTTTCGTCTAGCAGTGGTAGTGGCACGAAATTAGAAATTGTTCCTTCCGCGCACTGCTTCTCCGTGCAAAGGGGGCCAAGTCGCGTACCGAATACGGATGAGCTTTCCCAAGGTACGGAGGTAAAAAAAAATCGAAAATTCCAACACTCTAACTAGAAACCGAACACAATGTAGCAGATTTTTCGAAGCTTTCCACACTCTGCATTCCTGTAACGAGTCGAGCTGAGAGATGCAAATTAAATGCTTCGAAAGAGAGTGAAAAAATACAATCGCCAAACACGCAAACTTTTACAACACCCCAACCCTTCAGCGATTAAAGCGAGTAGAGAAATTCGTACGTACAAACCCACCGTACGCGAAAAATATTAACGTTTTTTCCTGAACCGAACCGACAAAGAGTAAAGGAAAAGCATGTTCGATTTAGTCGTGGTAGACGGAAATGAGATTTTTTTTTGCTGTTGTTGCTCCTGCTATTCCGATTCGCGCGCACAGTATTCCTCTTCCCCGGATGGTTGTAAAATATAAATGAAACGAATTGAAAAATAACGATCGCCCGGCGTTTGCCAGCGTTCGCTTTGGGCTAACGTGCCATTAGCGGAAATAAAACGTAACAACCGATGGATTTGGAACGGGAAGAAGCGTGGCGCTGATTCAAGGAACACAACCAACACTGACAGGGGGTTAAGCGCAACAGAGAAGAGAGAAAGAGTAAAAAAACGACCCGAGAGCTTAAAACAAGCTTACGTGTAAATGAAAAACGGGGGAAAACGACAACGAACAACGAGGGCAACTAGAAACGAAAATCATTATGCCACCTTTACGGACCGTGTGACAGGAGGGACTTCCTGGCATGCGGCCTGAATGCAAGCGAACGTCAACGGCTAACCGTGCAAGAGACACGGAAACGACACGGCTTCCGTGTTAACGATGGCCGGCACGGCGCGCACAGCGCATGATGACTTTTTGTCCACCGATCCAATTTTCCACCGTCGGCGGACGAGGGCGCGTCGAGGGACTGCTGCGGAAGGATACCTAACCAGCAGTAGCGTTTGATTCGTGTTGAAAGACGCTTAGAATGAGCCCGATGTAACGCGCGAAGAACACGCCCGCAATTAATGATCCACGAGTGTTCCTCCTCTGTTCGAACGAGCACGAGCACGTGTGGGGGGGTAAGGCTGATTTGCAGCAGCAAAAATAAAGCAGCCAGACGATTAGGAAAATAAAATCACACCGATTCCTAGAACCGCTGTGATTGATGATGACATTGATGGGAAAAGTAGCGAGATGTTTGAATGGGCGTGTTTCGCAGAATTGCTTACATGCACATTTTTCAGCAGACGCACGATTCAGGATCAGGATTCGAATTTTCAGTGGGCTTTATTTTATAATGGCAGAATTTGAATATTTTTCTTTTCCAATAGACAATTGAGCATATTTGAAGCTGCTGTTTGATTTTTTTTTCTTTTTTTTTCTTTCTTTTTTAATTGGCACAATAATCTGATTCCTCGATTCCGTGCTTGGTTTTATCTTATATTCCAACCAAAAATAGGTAACTCAACTGCACAACTTAAAAAGTAATTCCTAAAACCAATTCAAATTTTTTCTAATATAAATAGGTTTGTCTAGAAAATAAATAAAAAACACGGATTTTTTTAAATAAAGACATTGCTGCTTCAGCAATGTATAATGTTTCACCTGTTGTTTAGCCAATAAGTAGGCAAGGCAATTAATTATTGAATTATTGAAATTTTGTGCATTACTGAATTATTACTGAATTACTGAATTACTGAATTATTTCAAATTTGAATAATTTCACATACTGAATTATTGACATCCTGTGTGTGAGCGTTAAGCCGTTTCCAGACGTACCGCCAATTTCACGCTGCGATTGACGTTTGCCAATTTTGACAGCTGTGACGTCAGCAACTCCATACGAAAAAAAAACCGATTCGCGCTCGAATTCCTTCACGGTGTGTGTATTTACTGCGAAAGGATTTGGCGCCGCCAATTTGGCAAATAGTACAGTTTAGCTGGTTGACAGCTCCGCAATAAAACAATTTCCATGCACGATTTTCACATATTTTGCGGAAACTGACAGGAATACGTGTGGAAACGGCTTTAAGATGTAATTAATTATGCACAAACTGTGCAGAAACTGTGCTACGGTGGAGCGCCAATCGCAGCGTGAAATTGGCGGTACGTCTGGAAACGGCTTTATATGTAAGATAAATGTAATGATAAATGTTAAGAATAAATGTAATGTAATAGTCTAAATCGCACCCTGAACGAGTGCAGAATACACTTCGCAAGAAAGAATATTAGAGCTATCGAACACCTGTATTAATATTAAATACAAACAACGATTTGGCCTCAAGAAGTTTTCATTGGTCGATTAGATGAATAAAATGGAATAACTAAAGTTTAATTTTGTCCTAAAAATTGTAGAAATAGTATGAAATTGTTAAGGTCTGAGTGCAGGAAGTTCAATTCCTAAATTTCGTCATAGTATGTTCCAAATTATATTAGCATATTTGTCTAAATGTTGAGCGAATTATCCGTCAATAAATGTTTTCGAATTAATATGTTCATTTATACTATCGTGCACAATTTCACTACAGATAATCATGTCCAACTGAATCATTTGCAAAGTGCTAGTGGATTTGCACAGCGCTAGTGGCAAAATAGATCAGAATGGCAGAAAAGTTTCCCATTTCTAATGCAAAAACCGCCCGGTTAGTATAAAGTCCTACAAGAAAAAGGATTAAAATTTCTCCCTAATAGCATGCAAATCTCCTTCTTTACTTATTCGGCGAGTGTTTTCAGCCGTGCGAGCCGAACAGACCATTGTCACGACATGAGCAGTATTCACTACCGGAGTCGAAGAACCGGCGAGAAGGTGGCCAGCCTTCCGAAAACAATGATGGCGGTGCTTGAAAAGAACTTTAACGGCACCACCACCCTATCGCTCTAAACTGTGGCTGAATAAATAACTGCTTCAAACGCGTCTAAGCAAACGGCTCACAGCAATCATCCGAACAGAAAACTATCGTCCAGGAAGGTTGTTCTCGAAGAAGTCTGGCCGGTTCCGGGGTGTGGTTTTGTCGAGTTTTTCACGGTCGTTTGCATAGGCAGCGGTACCAGCATCAACGCCGCTCGAAAACAACCGAAAAGCGCTTCGAGAGCGGCCCGCACAGCAGCGAGCCATAAATACACATAAAACATAACACCACTGTGGAAGCACCGCCGGAAACACGGCCAGCACAGGACACTTCAAGACACACATACACACGCGCACACAAGAACAGACAGAATCGCAGTCATACAAAGGGGATCTATCTCCGCTTCTCTTGCGCTCATTGACTACTGGTTACGCACCGGAAGCAACCGTCCTACCCAGGAGACAACACCGGATAGCTATGGCCACCGGAAGCTGTGCATTATTTAAATCACACTCTTCCTGCAGCGCTTCAGCGAGAGGCGGCAAGGACCGGTGTTGACGTGTTCGCGACGCTACTTCACGGTTTTACGGTTCGCAAATGTACGGTCGAGTTCAAATGTCCCACACTCTCCCGGACGCGTCATCATGCGAGACGCAGCCATCGTCTGGAACAGTTCCGTTCGATCGGAAATATTTGCCAACCGGCCGAACGCATCGGTGCGACACATTTTAGTTTTTCATGAAGCATGAGGATTTAGAATGGCTCAATCAATGAACCATCGAGCGTTCAACTATTTAAATAGCGGTATGTTCGGTGCATGAAAACCATTTTGCATTGTGTGAAGTCGAACTAAACATTAATTAAAACGAGATCCCTATCGCGTGCTCACAAACTCCACAAACGACCATGCGTCTCCATTGTTAATGGATAGAGGAGTATTTACCATCTGTAACTCGGATAGTGTGTTACTGCATCAACCCCATATAACACTTCACGTTTGCACACATACAAACACACACAACAAGAATTCTCTTTCGGCTAGAGGACCCCCAGCGGACGCCGAGGTGGGAATTTCAACAATTCAAGTAATTAAGTTCCAACTAGGGACACCTTCGCCAACGCCCTAAGAGTTTACTGCTCCAGCAAAGGCAGCACCTGTAGCAGCAGCAACGGCAGGTACTCCAGGCTTTTGTCACGTGTGACGTGAAGCCAGTTTCATATCAGTGCTCGACCCGAAAGAGGACGAATACCGACCAATCTACAAAATGCCCGCACAGAAAGACGAAAGAGAAATCCACCGGGCTCATCGTGGAGTGTCAAACGAAATTCTCTGCACAAGCCTCGGCAGGAAACAACCATCACTATCCCTTTCACGAGTGGCTACTCCACCACTCTATGATGGAATGCGTTTTCGCGCAAATGTAGAATGTTTTCAACGGTGACGGGGTTAAGTTTTACTCTTAGTGAATTGCCCGTTCATTGTGTCGCAACAGGCCGAACGCTGAGACGTGGTGTCCGCTTATGGTGGTGCGTTTCTGCATTGAATTGTATCGTTCGCATGAATGTGACAACAAATGTACTTACAGTAAATTTGAAAACAGAGAATTAAATTCCTGGGTGGTGTAATGGTTTCTCTTACCTGAAAAAGAGAGAAAAAACGAGCAAATTAATATCAGTTGATGGCTGATCGATCAATTGGAAAGGAAGAAAATTGATTATTCAATAGCTAATTGTTCAAGTCGTAGCATCAAAAAATAACATATTTTGCGCATAACGTTTGTGATATTTGTCCTAGTTTGTCAGAAAATAAAAATTTAGTCTAATACATAAAAAGATGGGAAGCAAAACTTCCCAACAGATTAAATACAAAGGGACAATATATTTCGAGGTCATTTACGATTATTGTTGTGAATTAAAACCCGAAAAATTAAGCTTCTGTCAGTCCGTGATATACGGCCACAAAATTCGTCTATATTTCACGGGTTTTGGCTTGGAAAGAGCGAAGGCGCGTTCTTTTTTCCTCTCTGGCTGCCCGGTGTCGCCATCGCAAACCCTGCCATAATAAATGATGGCTTCGACCATCGCCATCGCGTTCAGAATGTTAAGCGTTGCCGAAACGCTTAACACTGTTATTTAGAAACGCTTCGCAACAATTATAACACGGGGAATTGACTGGTGCACACGGAGTTACGATGAAATGTTTAAAATACATTTTTATCTATTAAATATCAATTCAAATACTGAATTTTTCATCATTTTGTGTCATTTCATCTGATTATCCAGTTTTGGTGGATAGCACGAACTTTTCCTGCAAACTGCCGTGTGTGGTGATTATACTTCGAGGTTCACATCTTCATTATATCCATCGGGCTGTATTTTCTTAATACTTTTGTTTGGACGATGAGGAGGAATGCCTGAGCTAAGCACGAAAGTTTATAGCATCATCAATTTGTTGCGTATTTTATGTTGTTGTAGTCAAAAACAAATTCTAAAAAAAGTTCATAAAACTACAATAGCGAACACAACGTTTAACAGAAATGTAAGTATGATTTCAAATGCTGTTGCAACGAGTGAAATCAATCGTTCTCTGAGCTTATTCTTCCTCTTCTTCTGTGAGCTGCTGTTAGCGAGCTTTTTCTGTTATTATCGACTGTCAAAACAACACTCAAAGAATCGTATCGTTTGAACGCAGCAAAGGCTCGCGAACATGTTTTTGCAATTTTTGTTTTAATAGTGTGCGTGACGTTCGTCATCAAAAGTTCGTATCGTGTGAACCTACCTGTTCAAAAGCCAACTATGAATCTTTGAATCTGTTTGTATGATCTATGAACACTCAATTGAAATTTAAATCGGTTTATAAACTTAAATGTTCTATTTTTCTTGAGGTACGAAGGAGATTCCAAAAAACAGCCTATCAAAGAAGAATATCAAAGAAGAAAAGAAAAGCAATCAACACAATTCTACAAATTGGCTTCTATTATTAAAAAATATAAGAACACACAATAGATTGAAAGAAAAAACTGAACTAATCTTACTGTGATAATTAATTTTGAAAATAAGACTGAATCAAATTGGATTAGTAAATATTGCAGACGACGTCAAAATAAATCGTTCCCTAAAAGCAAATATGATCCTTGTGGGTGTTGAAGTTTAATGAAAACTCATCCCCGTTTTCATCACAACTAAAATCGCATTTTTCGTAGCAGACAGTCAGCTCGTCAAACCAACCATCTACTCCATCCACAGACCTTAACTGTAACGAAAAAACATCAGTAAAAAAAGTACTGAATACCCATTTCGTACTTTAATATCTGTGGAGCTGACAGTACGAAGTATGAGGCTGTATATAAAGGAAAAATTAAAATAAAACAAAAAAATACTGAAAGCAGACACATGCGCAAAAAATCTTTAAGACGGATCACGATACACGAAAATGTCAACGGCATGTCCGTGTGCGTCGGGTTTTCCAACTTCCCTACGCTCAAGTTTTTTGTGTCGTAGGCGTAGGCCACAGACGGATATTTTTAACTCTCACTTTCACCAACCGGCCGAAGGCCCGAGGTGATGTACATCGCTGCGTGTAACAGACAACACCCGGTCGTCCCACCTGCCCACCTCCGTCTGCGCCAACGGTCGAAAGAAAGGACATTCATCCGGTCCGCGCCCGGAAGGGCATTCTGCCAAAGTGTCTCGCGCTTTTGTACCACTCAAATTAACTTTATCCTTTCAACGGTTGGATCCTTTTCATTCTGCGTTTCGGGTTGGCACTTTCACCGAACGGAATAACAGGAGAGAGGAGCTAAGGCTGGAAAGGTTCGGAAGCAGCGAACGAACGAGAAGAAGTAAACCAGCGTCACAAGCAGTTGTGCCTTTGCAAATAATTTCGGAGGACCAAATTGTAGTACATTTTAGTTGTGGTGAGCTTGAAGGCAGGTTGAATGTCGCCCACAGGACGTATCTACGGTAAGACTTTCCAGTTTTGAATACTCTGCATCTGAGCGCGTGGACGGTGAACGTAATGGTGAAGTTCGTTCATACCCTTTCGAAGGCACACCGTAACAGGCTCCATTTGCCAACCCGAAGAGAATTCGCATCAGCGCATCGGTTCTACGTCGAAGCAGGACGAATATAAAAGCGAACGAGGAATTCAGTTTCACTATATACATATTATTTCCATTTCGTGGGCAAAAAATTGCTAACAAATTTCGTTCTTAACCTAACAAAAAGCGCTGAGGTTTGTGCCTCTCTTTTTTTCGGAAGGGACTGCCGAAGGTTTCAGGTGCACCAATCACCCTCACTGGCTCTCGTTTTTTGTGGCTTGTGACCGAGACAACGGAACATGCATGGAACTTGCCCGAGCAACAAAAAAAATGATTTACGTCCCATATCTTTGCCGTTCCTTTTGAAACACTTGCTGGACGCAGTTTGGGTGGTGAGTTCAACAGACCGTGGATCTGGGCGCTAGCAAATAAACGATACAAAATACGGTCAAAAAGGACGTTTAGGTTCGGGTCGGGTCTAGTTGCACCTTGTGTACGAGCGTGATGCATCATCGTGGTGTATGGGCAGATAAGCTACTAAACGGGCGAGGATTTAGCACACACATGCACCTTGCCAAACCGCACGTCAACTTAGAGATTCAGGTGCCATTGAATTCTTCTGGGATGACACCTCCGTTAAGCCTTCGGGAAATAAAAATACGATAAGAAATACATAACTTATTACCAAATTTATATCATTTATATCATGTACCAAGGATGCTTTGGACACGTATAAGAAGATGTCCAATTATTTCATTTATTCGATCCGATTCGATTCTCAATCCTGGTTTGTTATGTACTTTACAATAATTGCTGTTATATTAGGACCAATAGGGAATGATAAATTATGTTCATTATACATAGTTTACAAGATGAATTATTATTAGTCTGGTATTTTTCGGATTCTGTACAACATAAAATCGATAGTATCCATGGTTAGCTTTTCAACGTTTCACAGAACCATAAAAATAAACATTGGAAACTCTAAATCAATTGTAATAAGAAAATTCAAATTGAAGATGAAAGTAAAAGCGAATCTAAGCTTTTGCTTTTTTAATGAAATTTTAACATGAAAAGACTTCTACAGCTTAACAGATCGACGGTAAAGCGAGTACTCAATAGAGTGTTTAAAAATTACTTAGCTTAAATATGCCGCTGACAACCTTTTATACTGACTGTTATCAAGAATATTGGAATATAACACAATATTAAATACTTCTATTATCTTCTATTGTATTGGAGATTATCAGGAATTCTGATGAAGGGATAAAATGGCATATCAAATTCATATAAAACCATGGATAAATTGAAAGAAATCGCATTTGAATTGAGTGTATAATATTCACTTGTCTTAAATTCATTAAACGTCATCCATACACTTCTTGATCGTCTTCTTATACAATGCATTCTCTAAAAAATATAAAAAATACAGAGCAGACAGCAATAATAATTTTAAAAATTTCCGTCACAATGCTCAGAAAGCCAGTTTTCTGGGTCCTCTTTGCTTCATGTGTACATATCGAGTTGAAGAGGAGAGCAATTTTGAGAAATAGCGAGATCGACCAACACGAGACGAGTCCAGCGCAGGTGGAACGAAGCGCTCGCCGGTTAAACTCCCCGAGGAGCAAAACATAAAGGTTTTATATGCTTCACTCTACCCCGAAAAACCTCGACCTGCCCAGGGACGAATGGTCGTACGCCCGTGTTCTTATCCTCCACGTACCACACCCAAATCCCATCCCCAAGTCCCAAGAGGGTTGGGAAAGTTTGGAAAGATGAAAAAGCGTACACGAAAAGGGAGGAAAATGCTCCAGGGAAAGCAA
>KZ067179.1:47525-57640 GCA_002091845.1 Anopheles cracens | reverse complement strand
AAAGGGTTTTCAGATGATAAGGCAAGAATAGCAACTAGCAGCAAATAGCGAGAATCATCTGAAAAACCCTGTAATAAAACGTTGTTACCTTAAAACGCGAACTAATCATAATGACGTACCAATTGCGTTCAATGACCTATGCATCGAAAATAAGTATTAAATGCAAATACAGACTGTTAGAGCAAAGCGCCAAAATGTAGGCAATCGGGTGTAGGCGACCGAGGTCCTAGAGAAGCTTAAATTATGGCGTCATCGGAGAGCTCTGGGCTTCGGGAGCCTAGAGCCGCCGAAGTTTAGGATAGTACATTAGAATTAATAAAATCGTCTCTCTTCCCAAAATCGAATCCAAGCCGTAAAGACGTGTCTAAAAGCAGTGAGCCATAGAGGGAGGGAATTGGTCCCTAACACAGACTCTGGTATAAACACTCACGCGTACACACCAACGATTCTAGTTTGACGTAAAACACCTCTGACTTCCTCTGCTTCACGTTAAACTTCAACAATAAAAGGCTTGTGCAAATAAAAAACGCATCTTTTCCTTCCTATGCACACAGCCCAACCGGGACAAGCGATTTTTACGCCAACGTTGGCCCATTAAACTGACGCAACTGCCGCCAACGGAAAAGGCTTGCGTCACGCGTCTCCACCTTTCCAGGAAACGATATCGTAAACCCAGAACGACCCATCCACGGCCGGCATCAGATTTCCCACTTGAAAGAAACTCTGGAACTCGTGCTCTCTCTCTCTCTCTCTCTCTCTATCGCTTTTTCCCTCGTGTCAGGCATTAACATTTGGCATTCCCAAACCCCTTACTAAAAACAACACCCCGAGCGATCATTCCCGCCATTTCGAAGCGATAAGCGGGGTACGGTGGTGTTGGAATGGTGGGGTTCAAAATGTTGTAATTTAACTTTCGCCCACTGATGCTGTCCCACCGCCCCACGCTGCGCCGAACGAGAGAGATCCAGCCGAGATCGCACAGCTATTGATCCTGGGCACGTGTACCCAAACAGGGATCCGGAAACAAACCCCAACGAACTCGACAAAAGTTCGTCATTCGGTGGTGGAAGTCAGACGCGCTGCTGTGTGCCTCCTGGAGAACTCCCCCCTTTTTGACGATCAATGGTCCGTCGTTTTTTTGTTTTGTTTTCTATTTGCTTGAGACCTCCCCTGGCTCATTCTTGGAAACGGGCGATGGGAATTTTATTGCCCTTCTGTGTTGCCCTAAAACGGCCGAGGAGCGAGGAGTGTTCTGTGTTGGTGTGAGATTTTTCGTTTTTTTTATGAACACACAACCATCATCTCTCGCACTGCGCTCGCCGAAAGTTTTATCAGTGTGCTCCAAGCTGGTTCCCGTACGAAAAAGGAGAGCTTTCAGCGCGACACACACGACTAGTGGAATAAATCGGCTTTGTGGCTGATTTTTTTTACAGCAAGCTTACTGCTTAGTCTCCTGTTTCTTCAATTTTGGAGCATTCGCTCTATACTTTGGAACGGCAGTTTTCGTCACTCACTACCACCACTAACGGTGGGGCGCTGGCTGGCCCCAGCGTGTGCTCCAATTTGGCGAATGTAACGACTTTCTGACCAGCCTGCGTGGAAGCCGCCTGTGCCGCCTCCGGACGGTGGAAAGGTTTCGCCTCAAATTCGGTAGTCAAATTAAATGACCGAATGAAGCATTTGAAGTTTTATCCTGCTTTTCGGGTTTCGATTTCGGTGGCACGATTTTCCCCGAGGGACAGCTTTCAATGAAATGGAAAGTTGAGAATGAACGAGAGGCGAGTTTTCTCTCGCTCTCTTTTTCTCATTCGCGCTCAAACAAAGTAAAAATGTGCGCTATTGCTATTTCGGTTCAGTTCTCATGAAGAGTTTTTATGAAGAAATAATAAAATGTAGCAAAGTACATACTCCATTAAAGTACAATTTTACAACAGCGTTGAGTAGAAATTAATGAAATGTCGCTACGATGACACTTTCCCACGAATTTCTTTATTTATAATGTAGCTTTTTTTATCAAAATTAACTAAAATATAACTTATTATCATCTGCAAACAATAGAATAAAGTTTAAGGAACATTGATTAAAATATTGATTAAAATATTAAACTTCTTTAATTTTATTAGTTAATAAGAAAACATCTACCAAAAGTTTCCAATCCATCCATACGACAATGGTCCTTCATTGTCAGCGTAGAAAAAACTTTTTATTTCTCATAATAAAATCTAAACGACCTGTCGCATCTGCAAATAATGTACGCGAATTAGTTTCCCTTTGTCGTCAAACGAACCGTAAAGCACACCCGGAAACAGATCCGACCCGTCACGCCAATCGGAGCTTTTCGGAGCGTCAGCAGCACCGGGGAAAAGCGATGAAAAAGAGGAAACAAATTCAGCAAATCCCGACCCCTGGCAGCAGATCCAAATGACATGGTCACATATTCATCACGCACCGGCAAGCCACACACACAGTCGCACAAATTACTGCATCTATGCGTAGCGTGTCAACCAGGCCTGGCCGTGGGAAAAAAGGGAGCGTTTAGCACATTAATCCTGCGAAAAAGTCATTTTATGCACCTGCAGCATTAGCCCCCCCGCCCCAGGTTGGTACGACCACCCCCCATATGTGAAACGCAAATGGGGTCGATTGCGCGCGAACTCATAAATCACGAGGTCGTAAATTTCTACCGACGTCACCACAGGCTGCCCGCGGCTGCCCGTGCATGTGAGCCGTGACGCGACGATCTACGCAGGATTTTGGCCTTCCGTGGCCATTCGAGATCTAAGCTCAAGCGCGAGCGATTGTGATTAGTATGGAAAGCTTATATGGGAGAATGAGTATTGTGGGATTTATCTAACATTATTGTTTGCAGAATAGCTCTTGCACTTAAAGTTAACAACAACAAATAAATATAATTTGCTTGAAGAATGTTGGCATCGTTTGTCTTGTTTCTGTTTCAAACATGTATGTAATCCAAAGCAAAAGATTTAGTCTGAAACAATCGATCGATTTGATCGTGGATTTTCGAATTTTCTGAATGGTTGTCATGGTTATTCTAGTTGTGCTTGACTGGTTTATTTTTACGGATAATTCATTCCATTTTAAAATCATATTTACCTCTAGCGAAAATTTTGATGAGGTAATGCATGCTAAGAAAACCTCGAATATCTAGGAAAACTGTAATCCATAATCTTTCATAACAAGATTTTTAAGTTTTAAGTATCACAAGATTTTTAAATTCAACATAACCAAATATACGCCCTTGAAAACCAACATTGAGAGGCTTTTGCGCTTGATTGGATAAGCAATTTTTTAACAGCACCCACATATATCCTAATAAGCTGCATTTGCATAAAACGATACCGATAAACATTACCAAACCGCAACCCGGCGTCTTGGTCTCCATCTTCCATCCACCCTGCCCCTGCGTGACAACAGGCCCCTGCCTCCAACGGGCATTGAGCACATTTTTTCCAAACCCAACCACATGTGGCCCCCGCGAAACAACCGCAGAAATGGTTATTTCATGACTTATATGTGTACGCTCGACACGCACACAGTTCGGTTCGGGTCCGAACGTAGCGCTGCGGTCGTGTGCTTAATGTCGAACTTTCATTATTAAGAACACGCTCCCGGCAACAGCGTACGAGGATACGGCGGGATGGGAAGCACAGCGGCGCAACGCAATCGATACGATACAAATAAATTCATACGATTTATTATCATTTATATTTATTGAAATGCTTTTTCGAGTGGCAAAGGCGGCAGAAGCAAAGACATTTCGCTAGGAGAGCGAGAGAGAGAGAGAGAGAGACTTAAACATTCCACGGAAAAGGACGCACGAAAATGCCTTCCGTCCAAGTGTGGTTTGAATGAACGTCTAGAAAGTCCCGGCGGAATATACACCACACTGCCGGATGGGAAAATGCGAAATGCGAAAGGGGAGTATAGGAGCGGGAAAATATCCCATTGACAGAGTGAATCCATTCTACGTCAACCCCCCCCCCCCCCCCCCACCCACCCCCCACCCCCCCCCCCCCCCCCCCAAAACCTCTGCCGAGGCTTCCACCTCGGTATCTCCCAAATATCAACCCTCATCTTTAATGGACAAAAATATGCCTCTCAAAGATAGCCAATTTACCAAAAAGCATCCCATAGACACTCACACACAGGCATATTTATTTACTTTTGAGTTTTCTCTCTCTTCCCGTGTGTATGTATTTCACAACGTTTGGTTGAGAGAGAATACCTTGTTCAAAAATTGAGTTTTCTACCTTCTGGCTCATCCAAAAGTGTTGAAATATAATAACGAATTTAAATAGAGATTTTTGTAAAATCGGGAACTTTTGAAAATCGGGACGAAATTGAATGTATATAGAAGAAAATTATTTATATATCAGAATTGCAACCAAAAGAAACAACTTGTTTGACCAAAGAAACCTTATTATGCCGATATTCTAGGAAAGTCAAACAGGAGGTAAAAATAACACAAAACCAAAATGAGAAAAATCATTTCTAAAATCAACCCCACAGAATGATACTGATTCTGCTGCACAACAATATCCCACTTGCCTCTAAAACGCTCACATCATGTTACGACACCCCAAGGATATCGCCCTTGGTAAACTATTACTAGAAACAAACCGAGCAGGACGACCGTTTCGGACAGGTCCTGTAGACGGATGTAAAATTGGCCTCTAATCGGACAAGACCATACGGAAGCTCAAAATGAAAGTAATTGGAAGGAAAAGCGTCTCCGACGCATGCGGGTTGATTGGAAAATGAGTTACACATGCTGCGTATCTCTTTTGACAAGACTTATTGATGAAGAGACAACTAAACACTCAGGTCGAGTATGTGAGAATGAGGATACAGAAGTGGATCACAAGGGGATAAAGTTTTACTAAAAGGTTAGATCACTGTTCGTGTCCATGAAAAAGGTAAAGTAAGCACTAGTTTTTTTCCCTCGAAATTGTATTGCTTATTATTGACAATCTAAAGGAAATAGAAAATACGTTTCAAAAAATTCTACGAAACATCACTGTATTCAACATCCCACAAGGATTGGCTGCTAAAATCAGATCAAACCGTTCCGGCTCATCCGCAGAAGCTTTTTCCGCCACAACTATCGGGGTTTTTATTTCCCCTACAGAAAGCCTAATGGATTTACATTAAAACGGTAAGAGCAAATTCTTCCTTATCGAGAGCCAGCCCACACCCATCGCCATCTCTCTTCCGCCGAGGCACTTATGATGCACGGTGCAGTTTCTCCAGCTGAAAAGTTTTGATTCAATTTAATGTAAATTGAGTTTGAAACAGATTTTGCTATTTCTCCAGCTTGCGTTACAACCAACGCGAGGTGACCTTCTTAAAAAGCCTCACCGACAACGTTCCAGAGCCCGCGGAGAGTCTAAATGCGTTGAGCTGGCGGTGACGGCGAAAACGACGGCAGCGGATGAACCGACGTGAAGTTTCATGTTCAGGTATCATTAACGTAAACTAATCTATATAATGATGAGCTTTTAACGACGACGGTCGTCCATGGATAGGACATTCCATGGATAGGTGCAAGAAAAATGTACCTTATCTTGAAAAGAGATACCTATTTCTGTCTCACGTTTCGTCCTGCCTTCGCTTTCTAATGTTTTCGTCATTTTAGATGGTGAATTGTATGGCACATTGAATTTTCAAAAATAAGTTTATAAAAAGTTTAAGATTTCTAGGAATCTAAATATTGCTGAGACTTTTTTAGTTTTCCAGACACGACATTAGTTTATAAAATCATTACAATGTTTGTCAAATCAATCCTGAGATATAATATTATCCACACGATGTCTTCGTTTTTTTTTCGACGGTAATCAATGCAAACACATAACATTCGAAAACTTTCTTTCGTTTGATGGGAAAACTGAACAAACGCAATAACAAAATGTCTTCGATTTCGTTCCAGGGCATTATCCAGTATTGTATTGCCTCATAGTTTACATGGAAGCCAATCTTTCGAATGAAAACCAGAATAATAAACATCGGAACAATCCCGCAATCATCACCATCACCACCAGCAATGAGAAGATGCATCGAAACAGAATCAAGCAGAAACTAATTTTGCCCATCCCAACTCGCACCAACTTTACTTGCTTTCGTTCTTATGAAAAAGAAAAACAACTGAGCATCGGCATTTTCCTCCTCTGCGTTCAAACTCTGCCGCATCGAGTCACCTGGAGCGAAAAGTGCAAGAAAATTCGAGCCCGACCCGACACCGCTTGGAGCCGCTGGAAGCAATCCAATATTTTGTCCCGTGTGGCACGTTTTGCCAATCACACAACAGCCGAAGCCCTTCACCGGGGTCGGCTGCTGTGCGCATTATGCGATTGGCTTGCGGTGGGGGATGATGTGGCCAAGGAGGTGAAAAAACGCCTTCCTTGCAACACGTGCCCCATGCCACTCGCATTGTATTGAGAGCGTTGATGAAAAAAGCGAGTGCAATTGATTCCGATTTCTCGCTGCTGGCAGGGAAGCTGTTGCGAATCGTTATCAATATTGTCAACAAACCGATCGCTGTCATGATCGCGACGGCTATCATGACAGCGGTTCGATGAAGCACACTCTCCACCAACCGCCAACACCGACGATCGCGATGGCGTTTATGGCGCATATGACGAAGAGAAAGATTATAAATAAGAGCGAAGGACGCGCCTTCGCTCTTTCCAAGCTAAAACCCGTGGAATAAAGACGAATTTTGTGGCCGTATTTCACGGACCTACAGAAACTTTAAATTCAGGGTTTTAATTCACAACAGAAGCACTACCCGAGATCGATGTGTACACATACGCCGCTCCTGTTTCCGACTCCGTGCGTCCCACCCGATGCATGCGCCCCATTCAGGATCGGACGTAAATTGAGCTCGAAGCCCCCCCAGCATTTTATTGTAGAGAAAAACTCGGCGTGCACCGGGGGTTTGATGATACAACAAAAATCGTTCAACGAAAATGGCAGCACGCAGACGGGCAACCTGCACCTCAGCGCGCTGGAAACCAAACAATCGGGCTGCAAGCAAAAACCGAGAAAAGGGAGCACTCGAAAGCAAGAATGGCTTCCATCAAGCATCAACCCCCGGGCGCGCGCATTCCCATTACGACCACGGTAGGGTGTGTACCCACCCAAGCAAGATTACCCATCATTTCGCAACACTCTATTCACTGGATGAAGATTTTTCTACCGACAAACCAATTCGCCCGCCGAAACGTCCGCGCATCCACCAGCACCAGTAGAAGGGCCGAGAAAATTCCAACCGAATCTGCCTCGTCCTTCTTGAGGTTTTTCCACTGCTGCCTTCTGCCACCACCATCGCTTACCTGGAACGAAACAAACACGAAATGATTGTTAATATTGGAATATCTGTGGGTTTTATAGCTCGGCGGGGTTAGCAAAGGATTAATTAAAACCATCAACCGCCGCCATCCCACCGAGCAGCCCGCACAAACCACCAGGCGCCTCCATTGAGCCGGGAGAGCTTTCCACGAGTGGGGTTAGTTTTGAGGCTGCTGCTCCTACAGAAAGCCGATTGCGAGAGAAGATGCCGGTGCTTTAATTTGGATGTTCTTCACAATACACAAAGGGGCGGCCCCTATTGAGCGGGCAAGCGTAGTGAATTGCGGCATTCCCGGGCGCCATAACTCGAGGAAATTCCGTGCCCAACGAAGCATTGCGCAAAATTGGATTTACGTTCACTGCGCGCAAGGGAAGATCGTTGAATATTTCGCTCGCCACATCGGCCGCTTTTCATACCACAACCTAAAACATAAAAAATAACTTCTTAAAAAAAACATTGCGCCATTACACCACTGGTCGATTCAGAAACACCGTATTCTAATGCCTGTTCGATAGTTAAGGTCCGTTCGCTGCTGCCATGCTGCTTCTAATCAACGACCAAAACCCCCCGACACCTCACCACGCGCAGGTTAACTTATTTGATCTTGACGTCCACGGCATTCTTCGCAACCACCATGAAAGCATAAATATTGATGTGATCGTGAACGCAACAGGACACAATTGGGTGAACTATTTCGGGCCGACGAAAGGCCAGCGCCCAATGTTGAGTGAGCAATTCCCGGAAAGTGGGTCAATTCGCGGTATAAATCATGGTTAGGAGAGAGCCAGCGACACCAGCATAGGAATGTGGGAAGCAAACACGCAAAGAGCAAACGCAGCCGAAAATGACAGGTGGTTTATTGAATATTATTCTAGTGAAGCGTGCCTTTTTTCAAGACGAATACTGTTAAACTCAGCTTAATACATAGCCCAATACGTATTTAAAATATTTTCCCTCAAACAAACTGCGCGTTTTATGTGTTTGGTATTTTTATCTGCGTTTTATTTATTCGAATTGATTTATTTGTGTTTTTGTTTCAAGTTATCCAGTTTCCTTATAAAAAGGAATGACTGTCTAGTGATGATTTATTTCAAGCGTGTGAATTTAATTTAGGAGCATTAACAATAACTAATTATAAATTTAAACAGATATTCACCAATTCCACAATTTCTTGAAAAAAAATCATAAATAAAAAATTTGACGTACATTGAACGTATTATTTAATTAATTAATTGTTATACATCTCATCTGAATTCAATATTCATTTTATTATTTTGCAAAATCACACTGATTCAAAAGTTATAGTTCCGATTTCAAACAATAAAACAGTAATTTGTCTAAAAATAACAAGCAGTTAATGATCATAAGCTGCGTTTATGTATATACGAATTTTAATACTGTTAATAAATGCGGTCGTTTAGGTTTAGGTTTGATATTCGTTAGCTAGGTATCAGGGTTTTGGTAATGGATGTATTTTTCTTAATTGTTTACGATCTTATTCTCTAATCTGTATAATCTGTTTGTAAATGACATCAAAATCTCAAACAAACAGAAATAACTTTCTGCACACCAAGCTTTTCCACAGATTGCTCGCAGGGTAAAAAGCTGCAGAAACCCATTACTCATCACCCAACCCGCACAAGAGGAACACACAATTTTCGCAGAAATGTCTAAGCAACGCTCGCTTGCATGATGACTTCAGCGACCGCAGTAACGTTCGCTATGCTGCAAGCACTGGCGAAGAAGAGTGAAGAGTGAGCCACCATCATTAAGACGATTTGGGACCATGTTTTCATACCATTAGCGAACATCCGCGAAACAGCTAGTGGCGAGTGGTACATCCCATCATATAGTCTCATATAGTAATCATATAGTAAGTGAAGTTTTTTTTCTTCTCTTAACAGCACGCATCAAACACAGCAGAACTTGGTCGTTTGCTTGATCGTTTCCGATAAAGCCAAATCATATTTTTTTCCTCTATAAAGTATAATGTATTACGGGTTTGTGTGCGACTAACGCGAAACACCACAATGAGGAAAGGCAAAACCGAAGACTAATGTGTCTTCTCACGCGCGCCAACTGCGAAATTTGTCTTGGAAGAGTTCTTTTATTTGTTGAAAGGACAATGGCTAAGAATTACGACTAATAATGGTAAGCGTGTGTATAACCAACTGCAGATTCATGATAGAAGGCTCCAATACTTCGCCCAGAATAGCAACAACGGGTTATGTGTTTTCCGAATGCGCAGTGAGCACTTTTATATATATAAAACAATTTAAAGACATGGTACTGTTTAACATCTGTTTTCAACGAAATTGCTAGCTTCAACATTGGTGCACTGTGCCCGACCGTTCCACTGAACAACGATTAATGTTCCTTCTTTCCAAAGGGAGGATGCAATCATATAAACTCCACTCACGTTAGCTCGAATGCGGCAAACACATTCCAGCACGGCTACAAAAGACAAATAGCCTTCCCCACACCGAAGCGTCATTTCTCTCCGTCGTGCGCTGCTGCACACGAGACGCTGTTGCTGCACATTCCGCACAACAGCAATCAACCACTAATGAAGCAAGAGGAGTAATGGACGAACAACAAGAGCAGCGAAGAAAAAAACACATCGTGCTGAAAAGCATAAAAAATCACGCGCACACATTCCACTCCCGCCGGAATGAAGTCGAAGTAAAGGGGGCGCGGCTGATGCTCCCGGAACGAAACGCAACGAGACCTGATTGAGACCGAGTGG
>KZ067179.1:30467-42945 GCA_002091845.1 Anopheles cracens | reverse complement strand
CGAATGAACTGGATCGCATCTCCAACCTGTCTGCCGCCTGCTTTGTGGTTGGATGTTGTGTTCCATGTTTGGCGTGAGATGGCGTTTCCGGCGCTACAACCGAGACTGCTGGATACAGATGTGTTCTATCATCTGTTGTTTAACTTTCAACTGTCCAAAACTGCGTTTTGGAAGCGAAATAGAAATGTATCGACCATGGAGTAGTATTGTACACCTAAGCAGAAGTTTGTAAGGCAAGTCTTGGTTATTTTTCTAACCCCAAACACAAAACCTATCGATATTATGTATGACACATCTGCACGTCCGTTCGAAAATTGAAAACTCATGTTTCTATTACAATCCAATAAGCGGCTATCAATTAGATGTTTCGAATAGATGTGTAGATGAGAAAAGAAAAGATTTATAGGTCAAATATATAGGCCGTTAGTTCGACAATCGAACTAGCAACTTCTGAGTCGCTTTCAAAGTAGCTACACCTAGCAAGCAAATAATCGGTAGTAAAATAGGTTGAAAATATCATGTGAATCTGTGAATCTGATTACCTCAAAACATGATGCCTTTCGCAACGATCGCAACAAAACACTAGTCTGGCGATCCATGTGATTTGTTTGCATAACCTTGATTGCACTTATTATTTAATTATTTTTGCTTATTCTATGTCTACCTAACACATTTTACGTAAAATATAGTAATCTGATGATAAATAATCAAATATGTAGTATAATTCAGTTCTTTATTTTTGAATTTTCGTTATTTCCATTCAGTTATGGGTAAAGCCAAAAATATCGCTAGTTGTACAACCAAGAAGCAGGACATCAGTTTCGATTGACATAATGACCATCGAAAACACTGAAGTTATATTTTGAGTGTCTTGTAAACTCCTGTGTGACCAACCGCTGTGCGGTCATCCCGATCCAGATTTTGACAGCTGTCAGTCTATCCATCGCCACCGGTCGGCCTGGACATGGCTCAAAAACACTTCCGAACTTTCCGAAAACATTTGATGAATCCTCCGTACCTACAGTGAAACATGTTGTCCGTTGATAAAAATCCTTACAAATCCGCAAATCCATAAGTGTTTACAGACTGAAAAATTTTCCTAATTTTTGCAGATGATCATTTGATAAGTACCTGTAAATATACTGTCTAAAAAGTATATTGACTAAAATTAATAAAAAAAAATCTATATAACCTTGATTGCACTTATTATTTAATTATTTTTGCTTATTCTATGTCTACCTAACACATTTTACGTAAAATATAGTAATCTGATGATAAATAATCAAATATGTAGTATAATTCAGTTCTTTATTTTTGAATTTTCGTTATTTCCATTCAGTTATGGGTAAAGCCAAAAATATCGCTAGTTGTACAACCAAGAAGCAGGACATCAGTTTCGATTGACATAATGACCATCGAAAACACTGAAGTTATATTTTGAGTGTCTTGTAAACTCCTGTGTGACCAACCGCTGTGCGGTCATCCCGATCCAGATTTTGACAGCTGTCAGTCTATCCATCGCCACCGGTCGGCCTGGACATGGCTCAAAAACACTTCCGAACTTTCCGAAAACATTTGATGAATCCTCCGTACCTACAGTGAAACATGTTGTCCGTTGATAAAAATCCTTACAAATCCGCAAATCCATAAGTGTTTACAGACTGAAAAATTTTCCTAATTTTTGCAGATGATCATTTGATAAGTACCTGTAAATATACTGTCTAAAAAGTATATTGACTAAAATTAATAAAAAAAAACTTGCAATTTCTTAAATAAAACAAGCTCTGTGGATTTATATTCTACGACACTAGAACGAGCGCAGATATAAATTCATCCGTTTAACCATAAAACTATGAAATGCCTGTTGTAATGCATCTCAAAACAAAAAAAAACAACACAACTAGTTTACGATCTGCACGACTTATTATCTTCATATTTAAAAATACAAAACAAAATGGCAAGCAAAGCAAGCAACGTGATCGTGGTGTCACATTTGTTACCGCTGCATTAAACACGCTTACCCCATCCGGCTCTCAGCTGTGAGTAACATCATGAAACACTCTCGATACGCTGGACAAAGGATCAACACACCTTAACGTTCGACACAATAGAGCGCCGCGCAGATGTTTCACGATGTTGCTGCCATTGCTGCTGCAGCAATAACAGTCAATTAGCTTGCTTCGACGCTCACTGAAGATTCTTTTTGCAAAGATCCTGGTACCTTCGCTGCTTCCTTCGCCCGAACGGAATCGCTGCTAGCAACGGGTGACGCCGGCGCAAGCTCGTCCCGCACTTGGATTTACAACAAATGGCAGCCACCTCTCCGGGATGCCCGTGCCGTGTTTGTATGTAAAGATAGCATGGCTTTTTTCTCCCTGTTCCTTTTCCGATTTCTTTAGTCCTCGTCACAAATAAGCATGTCGATAGCAACCAACTTTGAAAGGACCTCACCACCCGATCAGTAGCTCCGTTAGGATAAGGCCACAGAGGAGTGGGAGACTGCTTGATAGATCGTCCGTCCACCCGTCGTAGGTTTCTTTTTTATGTGCGATGCGGATTTTTTTTTTTGCTCACCTCGCTCAATTCAGCTTCCTTCCGGAAGGAAAATTCTTTCACACGGACTTTCGCAAGACCATAAGATGGACACTTATTCGGGGAGCAACTCCTTCTCCGTGGTTTTAACTTCTTTTCGCACGCAAACACCACATCCAGCACTTCCACTCGTTCGGTCTTAGCGCGCTGCTCACCGTGTAATGTTTCTCCTTCGCCACTGCAGATCTGTCTCGAGTGATGCACTACGTGTTTCTTTTCTCTATTGCAATCCTTGCCTCGATTCTCGGCACTCGACCCAGCACACGACAAAGGGAAGAAGTTAACGGGCCAAAAGAAAACACATTTATCGGAACCATGACAACACCCGGAAGCCGGATAGTCGTGCCGTGATGGTGTGGTGGGCAAAAGAATATACGTTTCTTGGGCGACTCACTCATCAAGCCACCTATCCCTAGCTCTGCCTTCCTGCAACGCCAGATAAGACACGATACAGACAGCGGAAACTGAAACCTTTTCGCAAAGGCACCGGCGAGCAAAACTGCATACTGACGGACGCAGGGCGCTGTATAAAGACCTTTGAATTATATCGTGTTTCAGCTTCATTCATTGATGGGCGCTTCGACGCCACCGGCATCGATCGGGTTTCCATGCATTCCATACCGCAAGCGCGCGCACACGCACACAATCGGTGCAGTGCACATTGGAGACTTGATGGTCATAGACCATATTATAAAAAATATATAACATACATTTGTTCGTAAATTTACGTACATTGTTCCGAAACAGACCCTAACGAAGCATAGACCCAGAAAAAAAATTGGTATGAAAAATAATATTTGAAAAGCTTCGAATTGAAACGATAATGACAGCCTGTACCAAAGACAACAAACTTTATTACAGCCAAATCATTAACACAATAAAAACAGCAACTTAATCAACCTGTTGTGCGGTTTGCATACTTTATTGGTGACTAAACATGATGGAGCATTGAAGAATGTAAAATGGAAAATGTATTAAAAATTTAAATAACCGAAAATTTAAATTTATCTTTTTTATCATTGACTTTTATCATTGACGCGCTGTGTGCTCCGTGTTGTTCTATCTTCAGACTAACCCTGTTAATCTTTCTAACCCTTTTAAACTATTTTTTTATATAACCATTTTCATAATTCTAATATTAGCGTTCTTGATTAGATAAATATGTAAGACATTAGATAAGATATACTAGATAATATGTTAGATAAATACAAAAAAAGTTTGCCGAAATGTCTAAAAAGTAATTCGACAATTTGATTTGATTTTAATTTTAATGAAGTATGTTCAAGAAATGAATCTAAATGATAAATGAAAATAGTGCATACATTCAGTGTCATGAAAATAAACCTTTTAGAAATAAAGAGTGGGGAAGCTATAAGCAATAATTCAATAAGTAAACTAGACACTGCAAACTACTCTGGGATGCCTCAGAACGCGATGGATGCATAGTTCTCTGCTACCATCCAGAACCACAATCCTGTTATACAACGACATCGCTCCCATCCGTTCGAAGCGGCTGCCGCTTTTTCGAATTGTCCTGCCATGGCTGTCAAGGCATCATCATCTCACTATCATGCTTCGTCTTGGGCGCACCGTCGTGTGGGCTAACTGCATGACACACAAAGGCTTACTTCCTTTGCTTCCCGCCGCCGCACCCACGTCCGTCGGCTCCCATTAGAGAGTTTGAGAAAATGTGACGTGCTAACCTTTCCCGTGGTGCTTGACGAATCGACAAAGGAAGTGACGACGTCGGGTGGCATTAAATATCAACTCGACCGGAGGCTCCCAGCATCCGGTTCGAAAGCACCGGAACCGAACCCCCCGAACTCCCACTCCCGACCGACCGGAACCAGACGGAAGGCACAATGCTTGTCGGAAACCCTAAAAGGGGAGGGGGGTTGGGTTGGCGGCAGTATCTCAATGCTTCGCACCCGTCGTCGAAAGGTCGGGCGAAGGTGGAAACCGTGCAAGCTTGAACGCTGTGGCCACGCAAAGAAACGCGGAATTTACCCGTCCCCATTGTGCTGCCCGCCCTCCCTCGCCGCCCGGGACACAAGCAAACGGAGGCGAAGCCAATGCACCGCATGCTTCCGTCGCAGACTGCGCGACGTTGCCCGAAGACCGTGCCGGAGCAGATGCAGCTGTGCTGTGAAAGCGCATCGGACGATGATGAAACCGTATCGAAATCGAGCGATCTGATGAAAAGCTTTCAGGGGGAGCTAAGCTGGATAGTCGCTTCATGAAACAGTGGCACGATAAAGATGATTTGGTGATTAGTAAAACTTGTTCAGTGCTGTTTTGTAAGAAATAAATTTTCCGTCAACGACTTTAAACGAACAGAAAATGTTAAGCCAGACTATGTTAACTTAAAATTAGGTTTGCTTGTACTATGATGGTTACATAATTCCTTTTGACGACATAATGTTATTATGGTTGATAGTGTTCGTATGAATCATGCTATAAAAAAACAACAATTATTTTAAAGAATCCTCTTTAACTTATGGAATAAAATGTATTAATAATATCTTGAAGCAAGACAAGGTTAGATAACTAAGTGTATCTCTTATTATTAAAATTCGCACAAAACATCCTGCTTCGCCAAAAAATCATCATTACAACAATATATTACAATACAAGGAAATAGGATTAAGTAAAACAATTAAAACATCCGATGAACAAACAACGCGAAGCAAAAGTGACATAGATGAAGAATGAAACTAAAACTAAAATGTTCTTCGAGCAAAGCAGCTAACAAATAGATTAAACAATTGAAGAAAACTCCTGCTATACAATATAAAAAGAGCTAAAAATGTTCTGCGCAACCATCAAGAATGTTGTGCATTCCTAGAAAAATCACCAAAAACAACAGCCACTCAAAAACCTTCAAACCCGAGCTTGAAGAGCTGCTACGCAGTACCAATGACTAACGATGCACGAAGCAGCAGAATATATATTCATTCAATTAACCACTCCTTAATATGTTTGTCGTGGCGAAGCCGTGTCGGAACGTCAATCTCCTAAGCCCGGTTGTACCGCAGCGCACCACCAGCAGTAATATTCACTTCACGTTTCTGCTACAGGAAACGTTCGCCTTTTACGCCTGTCACGATACGCAAAACCGGCTCCGATCAAATCTCGGTACGTGAAACCTGGATTGGCCCCACCCAGGGAAGAGGTATGCTGCAAAAACGGAAGCAATCCCGGGCCGGGGTTTTGTGGCATTAGCTATCTGCTGTTAGTGCCAGCAGTAGCACCAGCAGCAGCAGCTTCCACCGGTTGAAATTATTTCTGAATTACTCGCAGCAGAAGAAGCTAACCTTCTGCTGCTGCTTTGAAGCCATCGCACGGGGCTCCAAACCAAAAACCACCAGCCTAGTAGCTGAAAGCCGAACAAACAGAACGTCACCTCAACAACACCACCACCACCACCACCACCCCACTAACCTCTCACCCAAAGCGCCCTCTTGTGGGGAGAGTTCATTCGATTGAGAAACCGTACCGAACCGTTTATTAAATTATGCAAGTTATATTATTTACATTCAAAGCATTGGCCTCGCCGAGGCGCTCGACGGCTCTGCGGTACTCGAGGGCTTCCGCTCAGCCCACTCGCCTCTTCCGGTTGGTGGTTTCGTTAGGTTCTTCCACACGCCGGCGTCGTCGAAACGCACTACTCGCACATCATCGTACACACGTCGCCCGGCACCCTGGCCTTTTCGGCCCAGCCGCTCGTGCTGTTCACTTATTCACGCACCTTCTTTAAGTATTTATCACGGGCCGGCTCGGGCGGATCCCGTCGGGGGAGTTTATAGATGCACGAGAATTTACAACGATACGGCGCACACCGCGTTCGGCAAATGCAAATCAAACCCGTCCAACCAATCGAAACCAACCGGGGCAGGTGGCTTAAGCCCGAGCCTGAGAGAGTCCGGGTAACGGCATACGTAGCGAAACCGATATGTAAAATTCACGCCGGTTCGATAGAGTTTTCAAACTTTACTTATAGCACCGCCACCGACACATACACACTGCGAAATTCACTTCGCAACAACTTTTATCCAACGTCGGACTTTATTCACGTATCACGTTCGTGTTAAGTTAGTTTCAAGTGTTTCAAGTTTGCGTTGTGATACATGCAACAATTTTAGCAATTTGAGAAAAGCAAGCAAATTTTGCAAATTTGTTAGAAAAGCAAAAATTAAGATAAATATGATTATACTTTAACCGATTCAGCACAAGTTGGGAAAAGCACAACACAAAGCATTAAAGCACAAATTGAGAAAGCAATAATAACCGAAACAGACAGCCATTAGGATTAAACACAGTACATGTTGATTGGGATACGTATGATGATGATGACTGTTTAAAATTTCGTTTGAAAATGACCCTATACTGTTTCAGATATACACGAAGAAACTAAAGGTATATATATCATTTCACTTTCAAGAACATTCATTCTTTCGATTATTCATAGGTAAGTCATTCGTGAGAATAATGAATCTTTAAACATGAATATGCATGTGATGTAACCATTTATGACTTTTCAAAGATTTATTATTCAATCGGAAAATAATCAAACTGCATAAATCAACTATGCATGCGATGAAATCGATCATAACATATTCCAAGACATATTCCAATGCTCAAGGAATAGTGACTCTTATCAGAATGTTTAATGAACAGCCGATCCACAACCGAATTGTAACTATTTGCTAGGAAGAGAAGGTCCAAAAATGATGTTGGCGCCTGTTGTGTGAACATCGGAGCAACTACCGCAAAGCCACCAGGGAGCCCTCTAGTAGACTATAATGAATATGTGGAATGATTTGTAAACCTTCAAAAATTTCAAAATCTCCAGAAGTGTATCAATCTTAAGAAAACGATTATTTGAAAGTTTATGAAGTTCAGCACTTTATGAAACATTGAGGATCATATTTCAGACTGAACATTCATTATGATCCATGAATCAGAGATACACACAACACTAGATATAAGCAATGTTGTTGAGATATGAACTACTTTTTTATATTTATTGAACTGCAAGAACTATTATAAAGATTTAGAACAGATTGACGGAACAATGATGAATTGACATGCATGAACTCATGAATTTATAATGAACTCATATTGTAAGAACGGACAGTAAAAAAAGAGTCGCAAACTAACCACCACGTGAGCAAGTTGTACTTTAAAGCCAACAAAGAATATCACAGTTTAAATTACCTTTCACGGATCAGTTAAATTTCTACAAATGTAAATAACTAGATTATTTTAAATGGATGTAAAAAATGTTCGTCTGAACTTCAACTGGTGAATTTTTGAGTTTTTAATTGATGATTAAGTGAAATATTGATCTAAACAAATCCATTGGATACATTTTTTTCTGGTGATACAAAAAAAAATCATAAAACTAGATTGGAGATTAAATTCAGATAAACAGTACAGCGAGTACTGTTCAAACAGTAAAATATCTTCAAATACAGTTAAATTGAAAATCGATATAAACGATATTGGACGCAAGTCATGTGCAAACGTATACCAATCATATGCCCAACTTACATCATAGCATTCAGGAATCGTAATGAAAAGTAAGTCAAACGATTCAAAAATTTGGATGTTATATTACACAGCAACACCCTCGTCGCCCTTTTATAAAACCGTGCTTGAACGAGGTCCATCCTCCACAAACAAACCGGCGGAGGCAAAGTTGCGAACGAGGTCAGCCGGGTGGTGGAAAACAAACTGCGGTAGAAATGGTCCCACAACTGAACCCACCCACGCTCAGTCACGCACCTTCTTTAAGTATTTATCACGGGCCGGCTCGGGCGGATCCCGTCGGGGGAGTTTATAGATGCACGAGAATTTACAACGATACGGCGCACACCGCGTTCGGCAAATGCAAATCAAACCCGTCCAACCAATCGAAACCAACCGGGGCAGGTGGCTTAAGCCCGAGCCTGAGAGAGTCCGGGTAACGGCATACGTAGCGAAACCGATATGTAAAATTCACGCCGGTTCGATAGAGTTTTCAAACTTTACTTATAGCACCGCCACCGACACATACACACTGCGAAATTCACTTCGCAACAACTTTTATCCAACGTCGGACTTTATTCACGTATCACGTTCGTGTTAAGTTAGTTTCAAGTGTTTCAAGTTTGCGTTGTGATACATGCAACAATTTTAGCAATTTGAGAAAAGCAAGCAAATTTTGCAAATTTGTTAGAAAAGCAAAAATTAAGATAAATATGATTATACTTTAACCGATTCAGCACAAGTTGGGAAAAGCACAACACAAAGCATTAAAGCACAAATTGAGAAAGCAATAATAACCGAAACAGACAGCCATTAGGATTAAACACAGTACATGTTGATTGGGATACGTATGATGATGATGACTGTTTAAAATTTCGTTTGAAAATGACCCTATACTGTTTCAGATATACACGAAGAAACTAAAGGTATATATATCATTTCACTTTCAAGAACATTCATTCTTTCGATTATTCATAGGTAAGTCATTCGTGAGAATAATGAATCTTTAAACATGAATATGCATGTGATGTAACCATTTATGACTTTTCAAAGATTTATTATTCAATCGGAAAATAATCAAACTGCATAAATCAACTATGCATGCGATGAAATCGATCATAACATATTCCAAGACATATTCCAATGCTCAAGGAATAGTGACTCTTATCAGAATGTTTAATGAACAGCCGATCCACAACCGAATTGTAACTATTTGCTAGGAAGAGAAGGTCCAAAAATGATGTTGGCGCCTGTTGTGTGAACATCGGAGCAACTACCGCAAAGCCACCAGGGAGCCCTCTAGTAGACTATAATGAATATGTGGAATGATTTGTAAACCTTCAAAAATTTCAAAATCTCCAGAAGTGTATCAATCTTAAGAAAACGATTATTTGAAAGTTTATGAAGTTCAGCACTTTATGAAACATTGAGGATCATATTTCAGACTGAACATTCATTATGATCCATGAATCAGAGATACACACAACACTAGATATAAGCAATGTTGTTGAGATATGAACTACTTTTTTATATTTATTGAACTGCAAGAACTATTATAAAGATTTAGAACAGATTGACGGAACAATGATGAATTGACATGCATGAACTCATGAATTTATAATGAACTCATATTGTAAGAACGGACAGTAAAAAAAGAGTCGCAAACTAACCACCACGTGAGCAAGTTGTACTTTAAAGCCAACAAAGAATATCACAGTTTAAATTACCTTTCACGGATCAGTTAAATTTCTACAAATGTAAATAACTAGATTATTTTAAATGGATGTAAAAAATGTTCGTCTGAACTTCAACTGGTGAATTTTTGAGTTTTTAATTGATGATTAAGTGAAATATTGATCTAAACAAATCCATTGGATACATTTTTTTCTGGTGATACAAAAAAAAATCATAAAACTAGATTGGAGATTAAATTCAGATAAACAGTACAGCGAGTACTGTTCAAACAGTAAAATATCTTCAAATACAGTTAAATTGAAAATCGATATAAACGATATTGGACGCAAGTCATGTGCAAACGTATACCAATCATATGCCCAACTTACATCATAGCATTCAGGAATCGTAATGAAAAGTAAGTCAAACGATTCAAAAATTTGGATGTTATATTACACAGCAACACCCTCGTCGCCCTTTTATAAAACCGTGCTTGAACGAGGTCCATCCTCCACAAACAAACCGGCGGAGGCAAAGTTGCGAACGAGGTCAGCCGGGTGGTGGAAAACAAACTGCGGTAGAAATGGTCCCACAACTGAACCCACCCACGCTCAGAGCTAACGCAGCGACCCCGCTACAGCCAAGCAAAAACCCCTGCTCCCTGGTCGAGAGGGAGAAAAAAGGTTCATTTCCTTACGAGAAGCCCCAGCTAGCCTGGCGAAGGGCTGGGCTGGACTTTTGTTTCGTTTTCCTTCGCCAACCGCTCGCTGCAGCGAAACCCGATACCCCAGCAGCACGGAAGTGTTAATGATGGAGCGGTTTCAAAAATGAATTAATCCACCGGGATCCACCCCGGGCCCGGTGCCGCAGCAAAACTGGGTGGGTGGGAAAGGCCATTAGATGGGTTCGGCGAAAGGTGAGGAAATTATTTTCATAACGGCCTGCGCCTCCCCCAACGGCGGCCTGTGAAGGTTCTATACTCGAGCGGGCAATGATTCATTTCCCTTTAAAACTAGCGGGCCCGGACCGGACCGTGCGCGTCGCAACTGGAGCGAAGCGACTGTTTGTCAGATGTTTTTTTCATGTTTTGTGCTTTCCATGCGGTATATCGAAATGGGAAGCTATTAAAAAATAATTAATGTACCAACTCCTGCTTTAATTACTTATCACGTTTAATGACTTAGGCGCTATTTTCTAGATGAAGAAAGATCAAACCTTTAAGAGCGAAAGCTTTAAAAAACTTCGAAAAAAATTGAGCTACAAGAGATAAAAAAGAGTAATAATCAAAAGAGAAATGGGAAAATAGAAAAGGCAATAGCTAGGTTTTAAAAGTACAAGAATAGAATAAAAACTTTATGGAAAACTTGCAAGACACAGCCTGCAAGCAAAACAGCTTTCAAAAACGGAAATAAAAAATCAAGCACGAAATTTAATACAAAAAAAAACAAAAAGCTTCCATAGTACAGCGATGTAACAGTATTAGCTATAATAGATTCCCCTTTCGCGCCGACCTCACGGTGTAATGCATATTTTATTATTGCTCACACGTTCCCGCACACCGAAGCAATTGCAAATTCATACCGAAGCATCAAAACGCATCGAACCGTAAAAATTTACGACACACACATGGCGCCGCCAACGAGCGACCGGTTTCTTCTCGATTAAGGATTCAAATCCATCTCATCCGCTCGTCCTCCTCAGCTCTCTCTATATGGCCTCTCTTTTTCGTTACATTCCGCTTCGCGCCGTAACTTCACCGGTAACGCAATATGGAAGCGAACGAAAAGAGGTGCATAGCACCGAAACCTCGTCGAATGAGTTTAAAAAAGGCTGATGGGGATAAAAAGCGTCGCTACGCCGAATAGATCCACCAGCTGACATGGGCACATGCACATCCCCGCCGGTTTTGTCCCATCCGAGCGCACCGGGCAGCAGCTTATCCAGCCGTGACCCGTGAACGTCCTAAAGCTCCTGTGACCTGGCAGATTCATCGAACTGTCAAAGGGCGCCACACTCTCGTTCGGCAGTGCTGTGTGTGATGCAATGGAAATCCTTTTTTTGCTCCTTCACCAATCATATCGATGCAGATGTGCTTTACGAGAAGTTTGCTGAGTATCCAGAAAGATGATCACAAACTGACACAAAAACGGCTGCGACAGTAACAGCGGGCTGGAAAGCGATTTTATATCAAACGGATAGCAACAGCCGTAACGAAAAAAAAAAGCTTCCACGCAAAATAACAACAGCGACACATACTCGAATCGTATCGTATTTCGGGGCAAAACAACATATCCCACTTCACCCGGGGCAAACAGAATGCAACACTTGCGCACGAAGCAAAACGAAAAGCACGAAAACTCGGAAAGAAAGCGCACAATGAAGCAGGGGGAAAAAATCAGGCGCACCAGCAGCGGCCAGAAGGAAAACCTGGAGACAGATAGTATAAAAGCGAACGCCATTACTGAACGGAAAGGCGTACAAGCGTACGGATGAAGAAAAATCCAATCCCACAAGCCCCACCCCCATTGGTTCACCCCTTATTCGCAGCCCCGGTGTGGTAGTGGATGGAAAATGTAAATTGAGTTTGGAAACTCATAACATAAATTTCGTTTTCGGAATCATATTTTTCTTCCAACGGGCTTAACCTGGAGGAAAGAGAATCCGACTGTGCAGTCGAGAACAT
>KZ067178.1:35998-74326 GCA_002091845.1 Anopheles cracens | reverse complement strand
TGGCATTGGAATGCTATTAAATTAAATTTAAAATACATATTGAAAAACTTCCTGAATAGTCAAGCTTTAAAACCATCCTCGTATGCGTGGTAGATTTATCTTCCTCGAAGTCAGTGACATCAACACCAGTTCAATGCAGCCGGTGAACTCCAAAGTTGCTGACTGCTACCCTCACACGAGAGAAAAAGGTATCAGCGATTCTTGGCGCAGATAGTCTCCCGTCCATCGTTCCCATACAGTCCGACATACAGCAAATGCGAGAAATTCAATTTGTAATCCTCTGGGTAATTTCTTAACTTCAACCCCGCACAAGCAAAACACACTCGATCCAATCATCTTGATGCCCTGGCGACAAATGCGAATGCCATACTCGCCTCGTGGCTGGCCCCTCGCGTTTGTTGCGTGTGTCGCAGCGGGAGCCACCAGGGAGGAGGTCACCCCAGCATGACGCACACCCGGAGAGATGTATAATGCACAAATTATCTCCACAATGGGCACGAGCACACACACACACACACACATTACTGGAGGAGGAGGTCCAAGGACATCACGCAATCGCATCACAACAGCACAAAACCGGGACACAACAAAGTTGCATAATGTTAAATTATAAACACATAGCAGGCACACACCGGAATGTCCAGCGCAGTGGAGCACTGGACACTAGGAAAATACGTGACGGACAATACTATGGGGTGCGTTCGTCCTCTAGGAAGGTCTTTAAAAGTAAATAAGGGCTTAAGAGAACTGCAAAGGATTACGTTGGATGAAGGAGTCTGCAAAAAATCCTGGCACTACACTATTGGGATATGTTCATGAATGATGTTATGGATAAACATCTCGTATTTGGAGCAGTGCTACTTCTCCTAAAGACTTTAGAGACTATAAACTTGACTAGACTATAAACGTGTAGCTGAGAGATATGATGACCTCTAACACAACGACTTTATAGAGAACTGGTCGAATGTTTCAACAAAAAGTCCTTGAAAAGCTCATCAAAATCTCAACAAACCGAGCTACTGCAGCCAGCAGTTCAATCCTCGAAAAAATCCTGTTATCTTGATTGCATCCTGGAGCAATCTCTCTCTCTCTTAACAATAATTGCTGAGGTTGTAAAAGGAAAGCAGGCATCGCTCCGTTTGTTCCTGAGACACTGGGACATCTCACTGGCATGCATCTTGAAACACACGTCGCGAACGCTCCCAGCGTACCCGACCCCTGGAGTTTGGACGCACCGCACAACAATCTGGGTCACTGGCACTGGTGCCCGAACGATTCGGTGCAATTTCGGTACTGGCACGCTCCGAAAACAACCAAACCACTGCAAGAGTAGCAAAGTGCATTTGCATATGGGGAGCAATGGAGAAATGGCCTCGGGCCGGGGTCGTGACAGCTGGAGGTTGCTTGGCTTTTTTACTGCAAATTCTCAGTCATCGCATTTTGACGTTGTCGGGCGAACGCTCCCAGCGTACCCGACCCCTGGAGTTTGGACGCACCGCACAACAATCTGGGTCACTGGCACTGGTGCCCGAACGGTTCGGTGCAATTTCGGTACTGGCACGCTCCGAAAACAACCAAACCAGTGCAAGAGTAGCGAACTGCATTTGCATATGGGGAGCAATGAAGAAATGGCCTCGGGCCGGGGTCGTGACAGCCGGGGATTGCTTGGCTTTTTTACTGCAAATTCTCAGTCATCGCATTTTGAGGTTGTCGAAGAGCTTGGAGGCAATAAACTGAGCGGTATAACACCGTCGCGTATAACAGTTTGCCTGGGGAACGCTTGATGATATCATGTGTGATTTTCATCTTTTTTCTATTCTGGTTTCAAGCTATGCCCCGGTTGTGTCTATAAATCTGCGATATTGCTTTTGCGACGTCGGTTACACACTCCGTAGCGAAATGTCGCGGTGTGTGTGTGTGTGTTGAATTCTTCATATCCCTTCATGCAACAGCGATCGGTGCAGTCGCAGTGGAGTAGATGCACAAACAGCAACCAGCACTTTGACTATGGGTAAACAAAATCCCCCATCCGAACGACACATTTCCCGGTGCGTTGGAAATTCCAAAACGACTCTGGAGAGTCCGGCAGCACGTAACATATTCCAGCGAACGCTACCAGTTGGCGGTATCGCCATATCCTCGCACGTGCCCACCCCCATTAAGGTGTGCGTTTTTCCGGGCGGTTTTCTATTTCCGTGCAGTTGCCAAACGCCTCCCCGCGGGCTGCAATTTGCATTTGGTGCCCGCGGAAGGGTTGCCACCGGGGGCGAGTCGCAATTAGAAAACGATCGCCCTTTTGGACTCCATGGTCTCCACGGTCCGATTTTGCGCTGCTGGCCCGCGTTGTTTAGAGATAGAATTTATGGTGTGTGCGATATGGAGCGTGGCGGCGCGGCGTTTACATATTCATTGGCCACAATCAGCGACAGCGCGCGCGCAAGGTGGTGGTGGCGGTAAAGAATAATGGCGGTGGCCTAATGAAGCGCTAATAAAATCCATTGGTTCGTGATTTCTTGCCGCGAAATAGAGTGACTGGCTCTGTTCGTTGAGACCGGGACTGTTTTAGCATTCTACTGGATAAAACCGTCAAGCCTATGCATAAAAATGGCTGTTGTATTCTCATTGCAGCAACAAGGAGGAGGTCGCCCCAGCATGACGCACACCCGGAGAGATGTATAATGCACAAATTATCTCCACAATGGGCACGAGCACACACACACACACACACATTACTGGAAGAGGAGGTCCAAGGACATCACGCAATCGCATCACAACAGCACAAAACCGGGACACAACAAAGTTGCATAATGTTAAATTATAAACACATAGCAGGCACACACCGGAATGTCCAGCGCAGTGGAGCACTGGACACTAGGAAAATACGTGACGGACAATACTATGGGGTGCGTTCGTCCTCTAGGAAGGTCTTTAAAAGTAAATAAGGGCTTAAGAGAACTGCAAAGGATTACGTTGGATGAAGGAGTCTGCAAAAAATCCTGGCACTACACTATTGGGATATGTATGTATGTATGATGTTATGGATAAACATCTCGTATTTGGAGCAGTGCTACTTCTCCAAAAGACTTTAAAGACTATAAACTTGACTAGACTATAAACGTGTAGCTGAGAGATATGATGACCTCTAACACAACGACCTTATAGAGAACTGGTCGAATGTTTCAACAAAAAGTCCTTGAAAAGCACATCAAAATCTCAACAAACCGAGCTACTGCAACCAGCAGCTCAATCCTTGAAAAAATCCTGTTATCTTGATTGCATCCTGGAGCAATCTCTCTCTCTCTCTTTACAATAATTGCTGAGGTTGTAAAAGGAAAGCAGGCATCGCTCCGTTTGTTCCTGAGACACTGGGACATCTCACTGGCATGCATCTTGAAACACACGTCGCGAACGCTCCCAGCGTACCCGACCCCTGGAGTTTGGACGCACCGCACAACAATCTGGGTCACTGGCACTGGTGCCCGAACGATTCGGTGCAATTTCGGTACTGGCACGCTCCGAAAACAACCAAACCACTGCAAGAGTAGCAAAGTGCATTTGCATATGGGGAGCAATGGAGAAATGGCCTCGGGCCGGGGTCGTGACAGCTGGAGGTTGCTTGGCTTTTTTACTGCAAATTCTCAGTCATCGCATTTTGACGTTGTCGGAGAGCTTGGAGGCAATAAACTGAGCGGTATAACACCGTCGCGTATAACAGTTTGCCTGGGGAACGCTTGATGATATCATGTGTAATTTTCGTCTTTTTTCTATTCTGGTTTTAAGCTATGCCCCGGTTGTGTCTATAAATCTGCGATATTGCTTTTGCGACGTCGGTTACACACTCCGTAGTGTGTGTGTTGAATTCTTCATATCCCTTCATGCAACAGCGATCGGTGCAGTCGCAGTGGAGTAGATGCACAAACAGCAACCAGCACTTTGGCTATGGGTAAACAAAATCCCCCATCCGAACGACACATTTCCCGGTGCGTTGGAAATTCCAAAACGACTCTGGAGAGTCCGGCAGCACGTAACATATTCCAGCGAACGCTACCAGTTGGCGGTATCGCCATATCCTCGCACGTGCCCACCCCCATGGAGGTGTGCGTTTTTCCGGGCGGTTTTCTATTTCCGTGCAGTCGCCAAACGCCTCTCCGGGGGCTGCAATTTGCATTTGGTGCCCGCGGAAGGGTTTACCACCGGGGGCGAGTCGCAATTAGAAAACGATCGCCCTTTTGGACTCCATGGTCTCCACGGTCCGATTTTGCGCTGCTGGCGAGAGTCCGGCAGCACGTAACATATTCCAGCGAACGCTACCAGTTGGCGGTATCGCCATATCCTCGCACGTGCCCACCCCCATTAAGGTGTGCGTTTTTCCGGGCGGTTTTCTATTTCCGTGCAGTTGCCAAACGCCTCCCCGCGGGCTGCAATTTGCATTTGGTGCCCGCGGAAGGGTTGCCACCGGGGGCGAGTCGCAATTAGAAAACGATCGCCCTTTTGGACTCCATGGTCTCCACGGTCCGATTTTGCGCTGCTGGCCCGCGTTGTTTAGAGATAGAATTTATGGTGTGTGCGATATGGAGCGTGGCGGCGCGGCGTTTACATATTCATTGGCCACAATCAGCGACAGCGCGCGCGCAAGGTGGTGGTGGCGGTAAAGAATAATGGCGGTGGCCTAATGAAGCGCTAATAAAATCCATTGGTTCGTGATTTCTTGCCGCGAAATAGAGTGACTGGCTCTGTTCGTTGAGACCGGGACTGGTTTAGCATTCTACTGGATAAAACCGTCAAGCCTATGCATAAAAATGGCTGTTGTATTCTCATTGCAGCAACAAACAACCAGGAAAGGTTATATGAAACGTGATAGTGTTATAAAACGAAAAAAATATAAACTAAAAATATACCAAGCAGAAAACATAACAAAACATATACAAAAACGATTATCAAAGATAAGAAACAGTTTATTTCATTTAAGATATGAGAAACTGTAAAGGAAGAACAATACAACAAAAAAACATTAAAAAATAAATAAAAGATAAGAAAAACTATCAAATTTTCTGAATATGACAAATCGAATAAAAAGGCACCAATGTATCAAATGTAAAAGGATAAAATATGCAAAAAAATAGCAGAAAACCCAAGAAAAGTAAATAGCAATATCAGAAATTAAAAATGCTTTAAACCTTATGCAAAAAACAAAACAAAACTTATGACAAAACTGTTATAAAACAGCAAAAATATTTTAAAAAAAAACGAGTACGCATCAAGTAAATAAGCAAATAAGCAAAATATGAACAAAAGATAAAAACAGTTACAAAAAACTATCTGCTTCTAAAAGACGGAAAACATCTAAATATAAAGATCTAAACATTAAAATATAAGATCTCTACAAAATTGGATATATATACCCAGCAAAATAACTCTCAAATGTTTAAGAAGACAGATCAAGATATGCAAAAATACTCACGTCTTTAGAATAACATGCCTACAGGCAACCATAAACAAAGTCTTGATGCGCGCAAAACACACAAATTGCCTTGATAACATCCAGCAAGCATTTTTAAATTAGATCAAACTCCATTTGCGACACACTTGCCCGTGACGTGCAGGAGTAGTCCACGGTCCTACCACGCACGCATTAACTTATTTCATTTATCAATTATGCAACATCAATTTTTCAAACGCCACGACAGCACACACATTCGCCGCATAATTTCACATCATTTGTTTTCATCACGGCGAGCGGCTGTTGAGAGGCAGCGAAAAAAGTAGAGCAAATCCGTCCGTCAGTCAACGGGGCGTCGACGTACGTCGCGGTCATCTTCACCCGTAATTCCCGACGTTACGAGATGAGAACCGGAGAGCCGCCGGTGAAGGGGCGTTAATTTGCAGCCGTTTTGTATGCGCCTGCACGACCAACGCGCACTCCTTCAGAGAAGGTCTAGAACTTTCTTCTAAAGGATACATTTTTCAGGGAATGGATGAAAACTTTTTAAAATTCAATTTCCATTCTGTAGAACTTGTTTCCTTCGCCAAGGAAACTATTTTGCATGTGTAGTGAACTTCTTACATAACTGATTCCACCGTACTCCACGCATCTGGTGCATTGTTCCAGTGGACAACGGGCGACGATAAAACGACAGGAAGACTATTATTGCCAAGTGGGTACTGCATGCACACAGCCCTCTCGTATGTGCGGCCCATTTCCTACTGACACAGTTAACGATCTGCACGACGATTCTCCCGCTCCCGTTTGACTGCGCTGACCAAGCAATTACCCCGTGTCCACCGGCGGTTTGCATCACAAGCAGATCTTGCTTGCTTCCCCAGCAGTGCTAGAAAGCAAACCGGTTCGGCTCCATTGTTTGTGCACTTTCTTCTAGCGCATATGCTGACCTACAATAGAAAGGAAAAGAATTCAATTTTGAACCATCGCATACTAGTCGGGAGAGTTATTGATATATCAGATGACAGGCTAGTCCGTCGTGGGCCCGACTTTCTCCAGAACATAACAATGTAATCGGAATCTCATCGGGTGCCGCCATGCCTAGGGAAGGGAACTCACTGTGTCAAGATCAAGGATCCACTCGATGCAGTGAAGTTATGATCAATTATGCAAATATGGACAACGGCCCAGGTCGTACCAACACGCCTGGAGCTGGAACTCCCCGGCATGATGCGCTTTAAGATGGCTACAAAGTCGAACGCAACACTGTGCCTGACTAATTGGTGGTCCGGTTCGTGTGACACAGATTGGACGTAGCAGAAATATCTCGAGGCTACCCGCCCGTTACAGGCAGTGATATCAGCAGGTGAAGATTAATTGTTCCCATCGACAATGTGACACTGAGGCGATATACTCGATTGACAGCTTATTAGCATCGACTGGTGCGTATCATCATTATCATCTTCATTATTATAATTAAACCTGATCGAGCAGTAACGCGACTTGCGATAGTGGTTAGATGATAAAATAAAGACATTCAGCACATTGTCATGAAGTGCTCCACATTTTTCGCCCTGTACCAATGTTATTAGAACTTCCCCGATATAAACCCACTGTAAAAAGCTTGTTTCAAACAAGTTCCACGTATGGTTTGCTGTCCTTTTGTAAAATTGATTGCATTGAGATAAAACCCTCGGCGGAAAAATAGTGCCTCACTATCATCTTGAAGTAGTAAAAAGTTTAGCAGGACACACTTTATGGTGCCTCATACGAGCCCAGCGTGCTAATAAAAGCGCAAGGGAAGCCATTCCAGCATCTAGGTGAATTCCCACTGATCACGACGACCCTGGAATAAGAGCATCGCCCAGCCGTTGCAACAGAAAGTTTCGCAATAAAAGTTCTGCACGTCTGCTGCAACCGAGTTCGTGTCCACGAGTGACAATTTGCTGGAGTTACAATTCAAGCGGGAAGTTACATCCACATCAGCGACATCTATTGAACAGAAGGGTTGTATGAGAAAAGGGAAGATAAGGATAAAACCGATACGTTCTGGTGCTAATTCCATTGAAACTCATGAGGTAGAGCGTCATTCCGTGGGAAGAGCTGTCCATTGCTGTAAGCGAACTACCTTCCTTATCCGCTTGGTACTCCGCACAAATTTGGTCCTCCGAACCGGATGTCTGTCCGCCCGCATGAAGTACCCGAGAACCTCTCCAGCGCTTTTGTTTACCGATGCTTTTCAAGGACTTTTGCGCTGTGCGTATACAGCGTTAGTTCGCTCCTCGACACGCGTGCGAATTAAGCTCAGTTACGGATGCGCATAAAATTGAACTGCCACCCGCCAGTCGCAGACGGTCAATGACCATTCGTAGGTGGTACATGTGATACGGTTTCCAAGAACCGAGACCCATTATCCCATTCGGCTTTTGCACCGCACAGAACAAAGAGTGAGCGATTCGTCAGATCGTGTGGCTGATAAGAGGAAAAACTTGGCTGACCATAAAATCCCTTTTTCACCCAGTACGGTGAAGTCTGCCGTCGGACATTGACTCTCGGGGAGGATGTTGTCCCACTCCTCTGGGAGCATTGTTTGTACATTAACCACCCGATGAGGCTGCGGTGCTAACGCGTGACAATGAAGACGATTTCATTTCATCCCGTCACTGTCAACTTGGTCGACCACACCTAGCCCGAACTCCACGACACATGTCCCACGAGACCGAACGAACCCAGGACCGATCCGACCGTCTACCGTGGTGGCTAACAAAGACCTACCTTTTCCGCTGCTCGATTGGGATAGGTCGCGGTGTACAAGAAGCACCAGAAGTCGCCGAGCCAAACCAGCCAATCGACGCTCTATGAACATCGCCAGACGTGGGGGGACGTGGGCAATAAATATGAGTGTTGGGAGAGCAAAAAACAAGCGCAAACGCTCTCGAACACCCACTGACCCGGAACGTCAAGGAAGCAGGAAGCGCCTGCTGCCGCAGGACGTGAAAAATCTCCCAGTGCCAAAACGCGATAAGAAGAAACGCGCTGCTGCCAGACTGCTCCACCGGCCATCCCTCCCGCGTTGTATCCCTGACAGAAATTAACTAGTCGCCATCTCGGTCGGACGTACGATTCTCCGTTGCAGAATCGTTTTTCATTCAGTTCCGGGGACTGGTTGCAGCAATTTTCCATTAGGTTAAGTCCCGTCTCCCGACCCTCCGTACGCTGGAGCGGGCGAGAAACCGTTCTTTGTTCGAGAGCAGGTGGTATCTGGCGCCCGCCAGCACCGGCGGACGTTTCCGTTGCGTCTTAACCTTAACCTCTTCACCGACAGCCCTACTGGTGAGGTCGTTTGCTTCGCTCGCGAAGACGCCGATCGTTTGCCGTGGAAGCCCGGGCGCAGTGTGCGCCTTGCGTCCGTTAGATCCCGGGAAAAGGAAGAAATCTGCAGACGCGACGGATAGTTTGTGCCGTGCATTTGCGACGAACAAAAAAGCTGCGAAATTTCTTCCCGACTCCACCGGGACGAATGGCTCCTCTCGATGCTCCAACCCGCTCCTTGGACAGTACTCCCCCGTCGCTATTTCCGTTTCCGAATGGCATAAATTTTGCTCCTCCAGCCACACTCAGGAGCTCAGTTCTAGACGGCGATGCTTTTCCGGGAGACCAGAATCATCAAATGCATCTTGTGCTGTTGCTGCTGCAATAGCAAAAAAGCTGCGGGATGTGCCTTCATGATGGATGTGTATCGTTGAGAAACGAACGGTGGTTGTAGTAAACACGGAAAGTTAGATCCCGCTGCGCCGGAGCGTCTGGCGAGCGTGCAGGTACTACGGAAGCCGGTCTGGCCAGACGACAGGCAGCATCATGCACAGACTTCAATTTGTGCCCAGGTCAGGTATGTGGATGATGATAATTTAATTTGAAGTATTTTATAGAAAATCTTCCATTTCCAGAGCATTATTAAATTTCGCCGCGTGTGATTCCGCCGTTGAAAGGTTTCGAGATTGAGAAAAGGATATGAAACTTCATGTTGTAGCAGAACCAGTGCTTGAGGACCGTATGTTGACTGGCTTGTACTAGCGCCTGAAAGTATGCAACTATATGCGATTTATTCGATGGAGCAAGCAAATAAATTGGTCCTTGCGAAATATGCACGACATATTCTTTTTTAAGGGTTTAATAAGAACTAGAAGTACTGTTTCTACTACTCTCTCTCTCTCTCTCTCTTTCTCGTATGTCTCTTGCATACATTCAGGCGCTAACTATGCATCAAACACGGAAACAACGAACACTGAACGTTTCAATCGAGACATTCTTGTAGTGCTCATAAAACACTTTCTAAGCAAACTCCGCTCGATCTTAACTCACCCCAATTAAAGCTACGTTCATAAATCCGAATTTTATTCGATTCAAATCAGTGTACCGACTCAGCCCATTTCTGCTCCATTCGGTCGTTCTGCCAGATCGTTATTCTATAGAAGGCGTTTTTTTTGCAACTGCAACTTGAGAAACTTGTTCACATCCCTTCTATTGGAAGCGTCCCACAAAAGACCAGCGACTGCAGTATGCGAGGAAAGTCAACCCAAAAATTCCGATAAAGCTGCATGACGAAAAAAAAACAAACAAGAACTTTCCGCACATCGCAAATGGATCGGTCTGGCAAGTTGGGGGTGCGCGCATTTGGGGCAAAAGTTTTGTCTCCCATTCCGACGCTTCTTCGAGCTGAGCGTTCTCTTGAGAATCGGTAAAGCGGTCGTTGGGGTTTTTTTTGCTTAGTTTTGCTCGCCCATCGACTAAACTTTCGCCATCAACTCGCTGCAGTGTTGCGTGGTGGTGATGGTGAAGGTGGAAGCGAAATTTAAAGCAGCCAACACAGCACAGCTCGATTCACCGCCACGCAGACTGCTTCCATTCAGCTTTTGGAGTGTGCTTTTCTTGGTTGCGTCCGGTGCCGCTTATCATATCCTTTCATCGGATAAAGTTCAATTCGGTTTTTTTTTCTCCTCCAAAACGCACAAGAACCCCGGAGACGCCGATAGTGTTCGATCAGCAAACACTAGACGGCGGCTGCTGCGTCGGGGAGACTGTATCCATTCCAGCCGATTTCTTGCCAACAATGGCGAGGAAAGCGTTCGGTGGGACAGGATGCAGACTGCCAACCATCCATCAACTGGCGCTGCGCGTTGGGGTAGGTTAGGAAATGGACCGAAACGTCTCCATTTTGTGTGTCCTCGCGCCAGCATAAGAAGTGCGGTTCTGCGTTTGGCTGGAGACAGGTTGGTAAGCTCCGTTGCAGACGTCTTTTTTGTAAACTTATTTCGTCACACAGGCAAATGTCTTGTCTTGTTGTGTGCGACGAAGCGTAGAAGTCTTGCCCCTGAGGATGCTTGCTCTCGGTGTCGTACGTTCTTTCACAAGCGCTGCACGTTATTAAACCGACTGTCACCCAATCAGCGGACAGAATGGAATGCTAGTTTCCATACCTAAGCTGTCTGGGGTTACAGGTTGCCCAAGATGCACTCGCATTTGGGTGGTACGTTGTGATAAGGCAAAGGCAGGAGGTATCCATGGTTACCGAGTGTTGGAAACGTTCAAGCCAAGCATATCCGAGAAAGAAAAGTATCGCTCAAAAGCGAATTTCACTTGAGAAGACTGCAAACTGATATTTCATTTTGAAGAATAATAACACTCCAACTCGTAACTAAAGCCTCTCAGATGCCTGAAACAAAATAAACAAAAAGTAAAGCTTAAACAAATATAGAAACAAGTTTTCAATTTCTTTTTCACATCCAAATATCGCTCAAAACGCATTGAAAAGTCGTTGGTGTACTGCAAATTGCATACTTTTAGGCGTAAATATGCTTTAACAGCCCGAAAGTGTACTATTTGCAAAACTAACCGAAGAAAACTGAAAGTATTTCATAGCCAAGTGAAACGTTTAACGCCTGAAAGTATGCAATCGGCATGCTAAACACTTTGTTATGGCATAAAAATTAAAAAAGAATTATTATTATCATAAATTTTATGCAAATGTCTTTGAAGGATGCATTTAAGAAAGGATGAAACATTTTAAATGCAGCATCATTCCACCTGTGTAATACCAACTCTGTGTAGTACAATATTGTACTAATTTGTATTTACAACCCGGGCAATATATCAGGTGAGGCTGGACACAATGTATGCATAAGACCAGCAACATCCCAAAGCTTTATGCCCCAGGATCATGATTTTATCCTTATCCCTTCGACAAGATACACTATCGGGATGCCATGGATGGAGCCATTACGCCTAGCGCCCTAAAGTCCCGGCAAAGCACTGAACCATGTTGTGCCCGATAGCAAGCGAGCTTACAAATTGCATTAATGCAGCTCGTGTCACGTTCGGTATTGGCTTTCCATCCATTGGGTTCCTCGTGGTTCCCGCCTCAAGGCGACACCACATCCTTTCCCCGTAACGCCCGTGCAATCCGCAGCCAATCGAAGTACAAAATGTACCGAACGAGCTATATTCCAACACGTTCGACATTTGTCGCCGGTGAGATGAAATAGCAAATCAAACGACAAGCGCACCATGTGGTCCACACCAATCGAAATGGAGAACTTTTCCGCCAGTGCCTTAACTTTTCGTTCCTTTCTCCTCGGCGGGAAGGAATGCGAAGCGATGCATTCGAAAAGCGTGACGTGGGAAAAAGGGCGCCCAGGCGGTGCGCGATGGCAATAGAAAAAACTGGCGCACCAGTGCATTTCCCGGGTGCAGCTGCCCGTTCGCAGATCCTGTGGAAGGAAAACCGCTTGCTCGACGAAATGCAATGGGTACCGTCGTCTTGGGGGACGATTGGGAAACTTTAGGAAAACCCGCCGAAACGGGCTACGGGCGAGCTCTGGCAGTGGGAAGGAATATTTTACGCCCTCCCCACGTAGCTCTGTGGCACTATGTTTAATGCCTTTGGATCATGCAAAAACGAAGCGAACCCTGCCCGGTGCACAGAAAGTTGCTCTACAGCACAAGCTCAGCGCTCCTCCTTCGAGAGCAGTAATAAACATAATTTAAATTAGTTTAGTTATAATTTTACGACACATACGTGTCCACGCGCGCGCTCTGGGTCTGAGGTTTCGGTTTTGATTTCGATCGGCGCCGAACGCGGGTTTTCGCTGAAGCGTGTTCGTGTGGTTTGTGCTTTGATTTTGCCCACGCCGTCTCAACTAGTATCCGACGGTGTATGAAAAAATCGAACACAGAAAGCATTTTGGAGACATTATGATTTCAATTAGCAGCAGCGAAGACGGGGCGAAACTGTGGGAAGAAGTCGTTGTTAGGGAGACGGTCGCGATTTATTTGATCTAGTTTAATCACGCTAATGTCGTCGAACTCAGCTTGAGGTCAATTGTTAAAGGGTTTATAGGAATAATGTTCCTATGATTATTCTCTTTTATAAGGAGGCTTCAGGTTAATCATGAATATTCAAACTATTGAATATGAAAACGATGAAGATAAGTGAAAATGTGCTCAACCATAACATAACAACAACAAGAGAATAATAAAGACAACATTTACATCTATATTTAAACCCATTAAATTTACATAAAGATACTTCGAAGTTGACCATAAACGAATAAAAAATCATAAAAAGATAGAGTGATTATAAGCGAACCGAAAAACGTTTATAAAAATGAAATAACTTGAAACACAAGTACAAGAAGCAACGTAGTTTAAAGTTAAGTTCTACAAGGTTCAAATAAATTGCTAAATCAAACATTATTTAAATAATAAATTTATTTCTTTATAAAAAACTAATTGAAAGTAGGCAGATAAAAGAAAGAAAAAAAGTAAAGCATGATCGTGCACGTAATATACAAAACATATATGAAAATGGTTACAAATGGTTGTTCATATGATTAGGAAAAAGATATTAAAAATTCCAACGAACTTTTAATAAATGTAAAAAGCACACAAAAACTGACGAAAATATAAAACATTACGAAAATCAATAGTACTACAACAAACCACGTGCAAAACGTACGAAACCTCACAAAGAACCGAACGCGACTGGCAATCGACCGTAATTAAACGGGCCACATAAAGAACATTAGCCGGATCCGCGTCATCATCGCTTGTCACTCGCTGGGCAAGGACACCCCAGACCCAGACCGGGTTCATTCGCGTCCGTTCGATGACATGCCCAGCGCCGCCACCATCGCGGCGTTTATTTGCACACACCGGCACCGTACACCCCATTGTGTTAATTGTCTTGTCTCCGCCGGTTCCGGTTGATCCACCAGCGCGCAGCACCCCGAAAAGGACGCACTAGGGATGCTAAGTGGTGCACCAGCCCCGGACCCGCTGGGTGGGTCATGACCCAGGCGTGACCCACGGCGGAGGAAAAAAAAAGTGTTTCAATGATAAACCGCGCCGCACCCGGCCGCCTTTGTGAGCGACGGAAATAAACAGAGCACCCGGCAGCGACGGGAAAAAGCGCATAGCGCGCAATCGAGAACCATTAAACACGGGTGCAACTTCCGGTTTTTGGCGAACGTACGGCGTCTCGCGCCCGACAAACGCATCGTGCCGAGTCGAAGTCTCCGTTTCGAGTGTTTTATGGCCGACTCTCTCTCACTCTCTCTCTCTCTGAGGCAGTGGCCACAATAATGTCCGACCACTGGGTAGACCATTAATCATACTTTTCATTCAATTTCGCAGACCCAGTGGAGAACTCGTGATGGGGCGAGAAAATCATCGCCCCCGTGAGGCGGAGAACGCAAACAACAACGGAGCATCGGGCCAACATTGGGTGCATTGCACTGTCTGGACACAGGGGGGGGGGGGGGGGGGGGGGAGAGCAGAATGCTGCATCGCGTATACGACGCGGATGTTTTATTTAATTTAAGTAATTTAAATGTATCTCCCAGTGCCAGCCGATGGCCCTTTTCGCTGCTGCGTGCTGCGCGCTGATGGTGCACCTCGTGTTTTCCTCCCTTGAACTCACTTTACATGTTAATCGATGGTTTGCAGTTGCGCGTTTACCATCAACAGTTAACTTCGCTATTTATAGCGCTTATACGCGTGTTGCGTTCGCACACAGAAGACCGTTTCCGTGGCGTATCGGTGTCAATATCACCTTGAACTTAATGAACTTACCGGCAGCATGGATTCGCTGTAAACATGATTAAATTCTAGGGCTAACGTAGCTAACCATTTTCAAAACAAATCGCGTTAAATGTGCATTAAAAAGACAAATAAAGCCGGTATAATTGATTTCAAAACATTGATGTACTGCACATTGCATACTTTTAGGCGCTATTGCATTCAATCTGTCGAAAAGAATTATGTTTGACCCTAATGAACCACGTAATATATTCTGAACATTGATGTACTGCACATTGCATACTTTTAGGCGCTATTTCATTCAATCTGTCGAAAAGAATGGTTTTTGGCCATAATTAAACATAAAATATATTATGGAAGCCATCACGTTATTAATTTGTCCTGCCTGATTCAATTTACGAAACAATTCACACAATCAAATAGCTCGAAGTGTATTAAAAACCTATTCGCCAAAACTAAGTGGACTCACGAGTAAGTTATAAAGGCAAATCAAACTTTGACGATACGTGGTCAAACAAATTAAGCAATTAAGCAAATGCAATAGTATAAAATTCGCACAAAATACAGTTGCATACATTTAGGCGATCATCAATACCCACTCAAATCCATGCTATATAAACGCTTTATTTAATCAATTATACTAAAGCATATCAAGCTACTCGAAATGTTTCGCAAAGATAGAAAAGAAACATGATGCATACATTTAGGCGCGACAGTCGTTACAACAAAGAAAAATCATGTAAGATATAGGAACAGGAATCGAGAGTAAAGAAAGGCTATCAAGAAATTACAAACTCGCTTTAAAATCTCTTCTTTTAATTACTACCCGTAGACTAATTGACCGGGTAGCAAATTCGCAAATTGATAGCAATCAGGACAGATTCGAGAGAAAAGCAACCCCCACTATTACTTCCACCCAAACGGAGGTGTAGCAAAGCAGTGGAAATAAATCACCGTCCATTAGCTGTGACATCGGCACCACAGCAGGGTTAAACGGAGCCCGTTTTTTTACTCGCCGAAACCTTTCACCGCAGTGTCTTCCATTGTTCGGTGCAACATAACCCTTTTTTCGCGTACCGAAAATAAAACAAATCCACCCGAAATTAATCTTAGACCCAATTAAGAGCGAGCGCGAGAGTGATTTGAGTGTGCACCGGCCCGGTTCCACCGGTTGCACACACCACCGATGGATCGTGGTGGTTTATGGGATTGTTTTCCACTGCCAGCGCCCCGGCGATAAGAACGCGACGCGAAGGTCAAAGCAGGAAAGGATTAACTGGAGCAAGGTGGAAATTGCTTTCCATCATGCATCTATGGCTCCATCGTCTGGGCAGCCGGTGAGGACGGTTTATTTGAAACATTTTTAACAGTCACCCCTCCATAAACACACGAGCACACACGAACAGACGGGAGCCTCACCAAGCAAAACTCAACGAGGATGTAAAATGTTTTTTCCAACTCCTCCCGCAATGGGCTCCCGACGAAGGTGAAAGGGTAGAAGAAAACACGATTTATATACGATGGCAAAATAAACCCACCGGGACCGTTTACAGCGCCGGCAACGAAAAAGCACCGCGAAAGAGGGAGAGCAAAAAAACACAACGAAATCGGATGCAAAGGATCATAAGCGTGTTGAGCTAAAATCGCCATCATAAATCTTAACCCACCGAAACTCCTGTTCGCCAACTTCCCACTACGACGGCTCGCTACTTCTGCTCGGTTTTAGGATTTATTTTTTGGCCTGCTTTTTTGGCTCCGCGGGTTCTTCACCACGCGACCACGTTAAAGGATGGACCACGCCAGGGGAGAGGCACATGGGATTTCTTACACTACAATAACGTTAAATATTTTACCACTTGCGGTGAGCAACAACAAACCCATCCAGCAACAGCGAAAGCTGCACTGTTCTCGTTTGTATTAGTTATTTGAAAAAGCCGAGAGAAAAAAAGCTCGAGTCCTTCGTGACCAAGATTCATTAGCGTGTGCGCTTGTTGTTTTGTGAGTGTTGTTGTTTAATTTCATTTTCCAGCGACAAAAATTATCCTATCAAAGGCGAACATAACTACTCAGGGACAACTATTACGTTCGTCATACATGAAGCGTTAGACCTTTTAAATGGCTTTATCATTTTAGCAGGCACTATAAATTCTGCTCTCACTGCAGCATTTTCTTACATAAATAATATAAATGGCTTCCACCTTTGCTTAGAGGCGACTAATATTCAGCGATATTCAGCATCATGCATTACGGATTGCATACTTTTTGGCGCATATTATTTAACCAGCCTTAAAGTATGCAATCTGTTTTTTGTTTAATTGTTGTGTTGCAGTTTGCATACTTTTTGGTAAAAAAAAAAACAAAATTACGCCCAAAAAGTATGCAATGTGCATTACAAAAACGCTTTTTAAATAATGTATTTACTAATTTAATTCGGCACCACAGCAGGGTTAAACGGAGCCCGTTTTTTTACTCGCCGAAACCTTTCACCGCAGTGTCTTCCATTGTTCGGTGGACAGCTCTTTTTAACTTGCAACATAACCCTTTTTTCGCGTACCGAAAATAAAACAAATCCGCCCGAAATTAATCTTAGACCCAATTAAGAGCGAGCGCGAGAGTGATTTGAGTGTGCACCGGCCCGGTTCCACCGGTTGCACACACCACCGATGGATCGTGGTGGTTTATGGGATTGTTTTCCACTGCCAGCGCCCCGGCGATAAGAACGCGACGCGAAGGTCAAAGCAGGAAAGGATTAACTGGAGCAAGGTGGAAATTGCTTTCCATCATGCATCTATGGCTCCATCGTCTGGGCAGCCGGTGAGGACGGTTTATTTGAAACATTTTTAACAGTCACCCCTCCATAAACACATGAACACACACGAACAGACGGGAGCCTCGCCAAGCCAAACTCAACGAGGATGTAAAATGTTTTTTCCAACTCCTCCCGCTATGGGCTCCCGACGACGGTGAACGGGCAGAAGAAAACACGATTTATATACGATGGCAAAATAAACCCACCGGGACCGTTTACAGCGCCAGCAACGAAAAAGCACCGCGAAAGAGGGAGAGCAAAAAAAACACAACGAAATCGGATGCAAAGGATCATAAGCGTGTTGAGCTAAAATCGCCATCATAAATCTTAACCCACCGAAACTCCTGTTCGCCAACTTCCCACTACGACGGCTCTCTACTTCTGCTCGGTTTTAGGAGTTATTTTTTGGCCTGCTTTTTTGGCTCCGCGGGTTCTTCACCACGCGACCACGTTAAAGGATGGACCACGCCAGGGGAGAGGCACATGGGATTTCTTACACTACAATAACGTTAAATATTTTACCACTTGCGGTGAGCAACAACAAACCCAAACAAACAGCGAGAAAGCTGCACTGTTCTCGTTGGTATTAGTTATTTGAAAAAGCCGAGAAAAAAAAAGCTCGAGTCCTTCGTGACCAAGATTCATTAGCGTGTGCGCTTGTTGTTTTGTGAGTGTTGTTGTTTAATTTCATTTTCCAGCGACAAAAATTATCCTATCAAAGGCGAACATAACTACTCAGGGATAACTATTACGTTCGTCATACATGAAGCGTTAGACCTTTTAAATGGCTTTACCATTTTAGCAGGCACTATAAATTCTGCTCTCACTGCAGCATTTTCTTACATAAATAATATAAATGGCTTCCACCTTTGCTTAGAGGCGACTAATATTCAGCGATATTCAGCATCACGCTCTACGGATTGCATACTTTATGGCGCATATTATTTAACCAGCTTTAAAATATGCAATCTGTTTTTTGTTTAATTGTTGTGTTGCAGTTTGCATACTTTTTGGTAAAAAAAAACAAAATTACGCCCAAAAAGTATGCAATGTGCATTACAAAAACGCTTTTTAAATAATGTATTTACTAATTTAATCACAGTTTCGCCCCGTCTTCGCTGCTGCTAATTGAAATCATAATGTCTCCAAAATGCTTTCTGTGTTCGATTTTTTCATACCTCGTCGGATACTAGTTGAGATGGTGTGGGCAAAATCAAACCACAAACCACACGAACACGCTTCAGCGAAAACCCGCGTTCGGCGCCGATCGAAATCAAAACCGAAACCTCAGACCCAGAGCGCGCGCGTGGACACGTATGTGTCGTAAAATTATAACTAAACTAATTTAAATTATGTTTATTACTGCTCTCGAAGGAGGAGCGCTGAGCTTGTGCTGTAGAGCAACTTTCTGTGCACCGGGCAGGGTTCGCTTCGTTTTTGCATGATCCAAAGGCATTAAACATAGTGCCACAGAGCTACGTGGGGAGGGCGTAAAATATTCCTTCCCACTGCCAGAGCTCGTCCGTAGCCCGTTTCGGCGGGTTATCCTAAAGTTTCCCAATCGTCCCCCAAGACGACGGTACCCATTGCATTTCGTCGAGCAAGCGGTTTTCCTTCCACAGGATCTGCGAACGGGCAGCTGCACCCGGGAAATGCACTGGTGCGCCAGTTTTTTCTATTGCCATCGCGCACCGCCTGGGCGCCCTTTTTCCCACGTCACGCTTTTCGAATGCATCGCTTCGCATTCCTTCCCGCCGAGGAGAAAGGAACGAAAAGTTAAGGCACTGGCGGAAAAGTTCTCCATTTCGATTGGTGTGGACCACATGGTGCGCTTGTCGTTTGATTTGCTATTTCATCTCACCGGCGACAAATGTCGAACGTGTTGGAATATAGCTCGTTCGGTTCGTTTTGTACTTCGATTGGCTGCGGATTGCACGGGCGTTACGGGGAAAGGATGTGGTGTCGCCTTGAAGCGGGAACCACGAGGAACCCAATAGATGGAAAGCCAATACCGAACGTGACACGAGCTGCATTAATGCAATTTGTAAGCTCGCTTGCTATCGGGCACAACATGGTTCAGTGCTTTGCCGGGACTTTAGGGCGCTAGGCGTAATGGCTCCATCCATGGCATCCCGATAGTGTATCTTGTCGAAGGGATAAGGATAAAATCATGATCCTGGGGCATAAAGCTTTGGGATGTTGCTGGTCTTATGCATACATTGTGTCCAGCCTCACCTGATATATTGCCCGGGTTGTAAATACAAATTAGTACAATATTGTACTACACAGAGTTGGTATTACGCAGGTGGAATGATGCTGCATTTTAAATGTTTCATTCTTTCTTAAATGCATCTCCCAAAGATATTTGCATAAAATTTATGATAATATAAATGCTTTTTTTAATTTTAATGCCATAACAAAGTGTTTAGCAAGCCGATTGCATACTTTCAGGCGTTACACGTTTTACTTGGCTATGAAATACTTTCAGTTTTCTTCGGTTAGTTTTGCAAATAGTACACTTTCGGGCTGTTAAAGCATATTTACGCCTAAAAGTATGCAATTTGCAGTACACCAACGACTTTTCAATGTGTTTTGAGCGTTATTTGGATGTGAAAAAGAAATTGAAAACTTGTTTGTATATTTGTTTAAGCTTTACTTTTTATTTCTTTTGTTTCAAGCATCTGAAAGGCTTTAGTTCCGAGTTAGAGTGTTATTATTCTTCGAAATGAAATATCAGTTTGCAGTCTTCTCAAGTTAAATTCGCTTTTGAGCGGTACTTTTCTTTCTCGGATATGCTTGGCTTGAACGTTTCCAACACTCGGTAACCATGGATACCTCCTGCCTTTGCCTTATCAAAACGTACCACCCAAATGCGAGTGCATCTTGGGCACCCTGTAACCCCAGACAGCTTAGGTATGGAAACTAGCATTCCATTCTGTCCGCTGATTGGGTGACAGTCGGTTTAATAACGTGCAGCGCTTGTGAAAGAACGTACGACACCGAGAGCAAGCATCCTCAGGGGCAAGACTTCTACGCTTCGTCGCACACAACAAGACATTTGCCTGTTTGACGAAATAAGTTTACAAAAAAGACGTCTGCAACGGAGCTTACCAACCTGTCTCCAGCCAAACGCAGAACCGCACTTCTTATGCTGGCGCGAGGACACACAAAATGGAGACGTTTCGGTCCATTTCCTAACCTACCCCAACGCGCAGCGCCAGTTGATGGATGGTTGGCAGTCTGCATCCTGTCCCACCGAACGCTTTCCTCGCCATTGTTGGCAAGAAATCGGCTGGAATGGATACAGTCTCCCCGACGCAGCAGCCGCCGTCTAGTGTTTGCTGATCGAACACTATCGGCGTCTCCGGGGTTCTTGTGCGTTTTGGAGGAGAAAAAAACCGAACTGAACTTTATCCGATGAAAGGATATGATAAGCGGCACCGGACGCAACCAAGAAAAGCACACTCCAAAAGCTGAATGGAAGCAGTCTGCGTGGCGGTGAATCGAGCTGTGCTGTGTTGGCTGCTTTAAATTTCGCTTCCACCTTCACCATCACCACCACGCAACACTGCAGCGAGTTGATGGCGAAAGTTTAGTCGATGGGCGAGCAAAACTAAGCAAAAAAAAACCCCAACGACCGCTTTACCGATTCTCAAGAGAACGCTCAGCTCGAAGAAGCGTCGGAATGGGAGACAAAACTTTTGCCCCAAATGCGCGCGCCCCCAACTTGCCAGACCGATCCATTTGCGATGTGCGGAAAGTTCTTGTTTGTTGTTTTTTTCGTCATGCAGCTTTATCGGATTTTTTGGGTTGACTTTCCTCGCATACTGCAGTCGCTGGTCTTTTGTGGGACGCTCCCAATAGAAGGGATGTGAACAAGTTTCTCAAGTTGCAGTTGCAAAAAAAAACCGCCTTCTATAGAATAACGATCTGGCAGAACGACCGAATGGAGCAGAAATGGGCTGAGTCGGTACACTGATTTGAATCGAATAAAATTCGGATTTATGAACGTAGCTTTAATTGGGGTGAGTTAAGATCGAGCGGAGTTTGCTTAGAAAGTGTTTTATGAGCACTACAAGAATGTCTCGATTGAAACGTTCAGTGTTCGTTGTTTCCGTGTTTGATGCATAGTTAGCGCCTGAATGTATGCAAGAGACATACGAGAAAGAGAGAGAGAGTAGTAGAAACAGTACTTCTAGTTCTTATTAAACCCTTAAAAAAGAATATGTCGTGCAGATTTCGCAAGGACCAATTTATTTGCTTGCTCCATGATATACCTGCATACTTTCAGGCGCTAGTACAAGCCAGTCAACATACGGTCCTCAAGCACTGGTTCTGCTACAACTTGAAGTTTCATATCCTTTTCTCAATCTCGAAACCTTTCAACGGCGGAATCACACTCGGCGAAATTTAATAATGCTCTGGAAATGGAAGATTTTCTATAAAATACTTCAAATTAAATTATCATCAACCACATACCTGACCTGGGCACAAATTGAAGTCTGTGCATGATGCTGCCTGTCGTCTGGCCAGACCGGCTTCCGTAGTACCTGCACGCTCGCCAGACACTCCGGCGCAGCGGGATCTAACTTTCCGTGTTTACTACAACCACCATTCGTTTCTCAACGATACACATCCATCATGAAGGCACATCCCGCAGCTTTTTTGCTATTGCAGCAGCAACAGCACAAGATGCATTTGATGATTCTGGTCTCCCGGAAAAGCATCGCCGTCTAGAACTGAGCTCCTGAGTGTGGCTGGAGGAGCAAAATTTATGCCATTCGGAAACGGAAATAGCGACGGGGGAGTACTGTCCAAGGAGCGGGTTGGAGCATCGAGAGGAGCCATTCGTCCCGGTGGAGTCGGGAAGAAATTTCGCAGCTTTTTTGTTCGTCGCAAATGCATGGCACAAACTATCCGTCGCGTCTGCAGATTTTTTCCGCTTCCCGGGATCTTACGGACACAAGGCGCACACTGCGCCCGGGCTTCCACGGCAAACGATCGGCGTCTTCGTGAACGAAGCAAACGACCTCACCAGTAGGGCTGTCGGTGAAGAGGTTAAGGTTAAGACGCAACGGAAACGTCCACCGGTGCTGGCGGGCGCCAGATACCACCTGCTCTCGAACAAAGAACGGTTTCTCGCCCGCTCCAGCGTGCGGAGGGTCGGGAGACGGGACTTAACCTAATGGAAAATTGCTGAAACCAGTCCCCGGAACTGAATGAAAAACGATTCTGCAACGGAGAATTGTACGTCCGACCGAGATGGCGACTAGTTAATTTCTGTCAGGGATACAACGCGGGAGGGATGGCTGGTGGAGCAGTCTGGCAGCAGCGCGTTTCTTCTTATCGCGTTTTGGCACTGGGAGATTTTTCACGTCCTGCGGCAGCAGGCGCTTCCTGCTTCCTTGACGTTCCGGGTCAGTGGGTGTTCGAGAGCGTTTGCGCTTGTTTTTTGCTCTCCCAACACTCATATTTATTGCCCACGTCCTCCCACGTCTGGCGATGTTCATAGAGCGTCGATTGGCTGGTTTGGCTCGGCGACTTCTGGTGCTTCATGTACACCGCGACCTATCCCAATCGAGCAGCGGAAAAGGTAGGTCTTTGTTAGCCACCACGGTAGACGGTCGGATCGGTCCTTGTACACCGCGACCTATCCCAATCGAGCAGCGGAAAAGGTAGGTCTTTGTTAGCCACCACGGTAGACGGTCGGATCGGTCCTGGGTTCGTTCGGTCTCGTGGGACATGTGTCGTGGAGTTCGGGCTAGGTGTGGTCGACCAAGTTGACAGTGACGGGATGAAATGAAATCGTCTTCATTGTCACGCGTTAGCACCGCAGCCTCATCGGGTGGTTAATGTACAAACAATGCTCCCAGAGGAGTGGGACAACATCCTCCCCGAGAGTCAATGTCCGACGGCAGACTTCACCGTACTGGGTGAAAAAGGGATTTTATGGTCAGCCAAGTTTTTCCTCTTATCAGCCACACGATCTGACGAATCGCTCACTCTTTGTTCTGTGCGGTGCAAAAGCCGAATGGGATAATGGGTCTCGGTTCTTGGAAACCGTATCACATGTACCACCTACGAATGGTCATTGACCGTCTGCGACTGGCGGGTGGCAGTTCAATTTTATGCGCATCCGTAACTGAGCTTAATTCGCACTCGAGATCCGTCCAGTGCGAGCGGAGGGCAATTCGAACCAGGAAGTTCGAACGCTGACCCTAACTGGATGAGCATGCATTGCAGGAGAGATATAAAACAAAGGAAAGGAAAGCGACGTAACTTACACGTACGGTTTGATCATCACATATCAATAATAAGAGTGGTTTATTGAACAGCAATATATTTTCATGCTCATGAACGTTAAGTGGCACGAATGTAAATAAACACATCCATTCCACCACGGGCTGGCGAGTCTCTGTCGTCAGAGCAGCTACGACGTCCCACTCGGCTAGTTTTCACTGAAACTCACCGTGTGGGCAGACGACTATGGAGTGTTTTTCTGCTTTCCCTCCTCCATCTGACGGTAGAATCCAGCAAGAATTCGAGTCTCCAAACATTGGCACCGCGGCAAGACACATATTTACACTTGAGATTCCTGCCTAATGGAAACGGTGCCGATGCTCCGTGTCCGTGTGATCTGCCGGTGCTCCAAGTGGTCAGCATCGGCTAGCCGGTGAGCATTTATTTATTCTTGGAGCAACACCAACCATGCGTGTGGAGCGCACTTTTAGGTCAAGCGGAGTGATGACAGCAAACTAACGAGAGTGGGAACCTTCTTTCGCAGTCGATTGATCCGGTTCTAAGGACCATAACGTACAAGTCACATGACCTAAATGTGGTTGGAAAATAGATAAAATTGTACTGAATTTGTTTGGGTAACTATTACCCAAGAAACTGACGCTGTATTGTTTCAACCACTGGCAAAGCTCTTGCGAAATTACAAATCCTTCTTGTTTGTTCTTACTAATAAATTAAAGTATTTTAATTCTTTTTTACTGTTGCAGGGTAAAAATGAGCGCCAGCCGCCAACGTGCACAATAAATGCTACCAGGTATGTCTTAGAAGTTTTTATTCACGATCATAAATGTTTCCAGGAATATACGCATATGCTAACGTTTGAATAATGAACTACGGGGAAAAGTGAAGGTCCGAAGGAATAAAAAGTCCACTCTCTACGTTATGAATCTGTTTCTTCGTAATTCGTAAGTCTGCTTAGAGAATGGCCAGAAACTCTGCTTGTCGTAATGGTTCTAGCGCACGTGCTCAGTTCACGGAGGGTATTTTATCGTTCAACTTAGTGTGTACAAACGATAGCTGCGTACCTTAGTTGGTCGCTGTTTGTTGCACCGTTGCACATGCAACATCGAATCGCATCGACATCACGTTCGTCCTGCAACAGTGCGAGTGAGAGAGAGAGAGAGGGAGGAAGAGAACCTAGTAGCTCTTCTCGCTGTAGCTATTTGCTGAGAGTGTTTCTTTGCCCTTAGTGCGCCATTCTCGCTGAAAGCGTTCTTTTTTTTCCTTAGTGCGCCATCCGTCCTGAAAACGGAAAATGGGAACAAAGAACTTCATCTCGGTTCACTGTTACTCGCGTGAGTATCCCTTATTTCCTTCAAATCACGCTCTCATTCTCGCTCGGTTCCATTGCACTTCACCGATTCAACTTCTCAGCTCAACGTCCGCTCTACTAAACGATGCACTCGGTGTGCCGTTGCTACCATAGTGAGATAGTGTCCTACTTAACTTCACCCTTCTATGTGCGACGTGCTATGTGCCACGGACGGTTTCACTACCACAGAGCGAACGAAACCAGCACCAATACTTGCGTCGCGGATAGGGTTTATGTTCCCGATTCGTACAGAGCACTGGCTGCGAACGCGCGCTTCCTGCAAGCGAACTGGGTCAGGCGCTGTCCTTTCCAGAAAAGAGGTCAACCGTACGGGAAGAGGATGATAGTCGGGATGTCCCACGCGTCGAGGAGCTGTTAGTTCGCTGTATACGCACAGCGCAAAAGTCCTTGAAAAGCATCGGTAAACAAAAGCGCTGGAGAGGTTCTTGGGTACTTCATGCGGGCTGATAGACATCCGGTTCGGAGGACCAAATTTGTGAAGCACCAAGCGGATAAGGAAGGTAGTTCGCTTACAGCAATGGACAGCTCTTCCCACGGAATGACGCTCTACCTCATGAGTTTCAATGGAATTAGCACCAGAACGTATCGGTTTTATCCTTATCTTCCCTTTTCTCATACAACCCTTCTGTTCGACAGATGTCGCTGGTGTGGATGTAACTTCCCGCTTGAATTGTAACTCCAGCAAATTGTCACTCGTGGACACGAACTCGGTTGCAGCAGACGTGCAGAACTTTTATTGCGAAACTTTCTGTTGCAACGACTGGGCGATGCTCTTATTCCAGGGACGTCGTGATCAGTGGGAATTCACCTAGATGCTGGAATGGCTTCCCTTGCGCTTTTATTAGCACGCTGGGCTCGTATAAGGCACCATAAAGTGTGTCCTGCTAAACTTTTTACTACTGCAAGATGATAGTGAGGCACTATTTTTCCGCCGAAGGTTTTATCTCAATGCAATCAATTTTACCAAAGGATAGCAAACTATACGAGAAGAGCTTTTTGCAGTGGGTTCATAGCGAGGAAGTTCTAATAACATTGATACAGGGCGCACAATGTGGAGCACTTCATGACAATGTGCTGAATGTCTTTATTTTATCATCTAACCACTATCGCAAGTCGCGTTACTGCTCGATCAGGTTTAATTATAATAATGAAGATGATAATGATGATACGCACCAGTCGATGCTAATAAGCTGTCAATCGAGTATATCGCCTCAGTGTCACATTGTCGATGGGAACAATTAATCTTCACCTTCTGATATCACTGCCTGTAACGGGCGGGTGGCCTCGAGATATTTCTGCTACGTCCAATCTGTGTCACACGAACCGGACCACCAATTAGTCAGGCACAGTGTTGCGTTCGACTTTTTTTTCCTTAGTGCGCCATCCGTCCTGAAAACGGAAAATGGGAACAAAGAACTTCATCTCGGTTCACTGTTACTCGCGTGAGTATCCCTTATTTCCTTCAAATCACGCTCTCATTCTCGCTCGGTTCCATTGCACTTCACCGATTCAACTTCTCAGCTCAACGTCCGCTCTACTAAACGATGCACTCGGTGTGCCGTTGCTACCATAGTGAGATAGTGTCCTACTTAACTTCACCCTTCTATGTGCGACGTGCTATGTGCCACGGACGGTTTCACTACCACAGAGCGAACGAAACCAGCACCAATACTTGCGTCGCGGATAGGGTTTATGTTCCCGATTCGTACAGAGCACTGGCTGCGAACGCGCGCTTCCTGCAAGCGAACTGGGTCAGGCGCTGTCCTTTCCAGAAAAGAGGTCAACCGTACGGGAAGAGGATGATAGTCGGGATGTCCCTGTTGCTGTTTGTGCATCTACTCCACTGCGACTGCACCGATCGCTGTTGCATGAAGGGATATGAAGAATTCAACACACACACTACGGAGTGTGTAACCGACGTCGCAAAAGCAATATCGCAGATTTATAGACACAACCGGGGCATAGCTTAAAACCAGAATAGAAAAAAGACGAAAATTACACATGATATCATCAAGCGTTCCCCAGGCAAACTGTTATACGCGACGGTGTTATACCGCTCAGTTTATTGCCTCCAAGCTGGAGTACGGTGGAATCAGTTATGTAAGAAGTTCACTACACATGCAAAATAGTTTCCTTGGCGAAGGAAACAAGTTCTACAGAATGGAAATTGAATTTTAAAAAGTTTTCATCCATTCCCTGAAAAATGTATCCTTTAGAAGAAAGTTCTAGACCTTCTCTGAAGGAGTGCGCGTTGGTCGTGCAGGCGCATACAAAACGGCTGCAAATTAACGCCCCTTCACCGGCGGCTCTCCAGCTCTCATCTCGTAACGTCGGGAATTACGGGTGAAGATGACCGCGACGTACGTCGACGCCCCGTTGACTGACGGACGGATTTGCTCTACTTTTTTCGCTGCCTCTCAACAGCCGCTCGCCGTGATGAAAACAAATGATGTGAAATTATGCGGCGAATGTGTGTGCTGTCGTGGCGTTTGAAAAATTGATGTTGCATAATTGATAAATGAAATAAGTTAATGCGCGCGTGGTAGGACCGTGGACTACTCCTGCATGTCACGGGCAAGCGTGTCGCAAATGGAGTTTGATCTAATTTAAAAACGCTTGCTGGATGTTATCAAGGCAATTTGTGTGTTTTGCGCGCATCAAGACTTTGTTTATGGTTGCCTGTAGGCATGTTATTCTAAAGACGTGAGTATTTTTGCATATCTTGATCTGTCTTCTTAAACATTTGAGAGTTATTTTGCTGGGTATATATATCCCATTTTGTAGAGATCTTATATTTTAATGTTTAGATCTTTATATTTAGATATTTTCCGTCTTTTAGAAGCAGATAGTTTTTTGTAACTGGTTTTATCTTTTGTTCATATTTTGCTTATTTGCTTATTTACTTGATGCGTACTCGTTTTTTTTTAAAATATTTTTGCTGTTTTATAACAGTTTTGTCATAAGTTTTGTTTTGTTTTTTGCATAAGGTTTAAAGCATTTTTAATTTCTGATATTGCTATTTACTTTTCTTGGGTTTTCTGCTATTTTTTTGCATATTTTATCCTTTTACATTTGATACATTGGTGCCTTTTTTCGATTTGTCATATTTAGAAAATTTGATAGTTTTTCTTATCTTTTATTTATTTTTTTATGTTTTTTTGTTGTATTGTTCTTCCTTTACAGTTTCTCATATCTTAAATGAAATAAACTGTTTCTTATCTTTGGTAATCGTTTTTGTATATGTTTTGTTATGTTTTCTGCTTGGTATATTTTTAGTTTATATTTGTTTCGTTTTATAACACTATCACGTTTCATATAACCTTTCCTGGTTGTTTGTTGCTGCAATGAGAATACAACAGCCATTTTTATGCATAGGCTTGACGGTTTTATCCAGTAGAATGCTAAACCAGTCCCGGTCTCAACGAACAGAGCCAGTCACTCTATTTCGCGGCAAGAAATCACGAACCAATGGATTTTATTAGCGCTTCATTAGGCCACCGCCATTATTCTTTACCGCCACCACCACCTTGCGCGCGCGCTGTCGCTGATTGTGGCCAATGAATATGTAAACGCCGCGCCGCCACGCTCCATATCGCACACACCATAAATTCTATCTCTAAACAACGCGATTCTAAAGACGTGAGTATTTTTGCATATCTTGATCTGTCTTCTTAAACATTTGAGAGTTATTTTGCTGGGTATATATATCCCATTTTGTAGAGATCTTATATTTTAATGTTTAGATCTTTATATTTAGATATTTTCCGTCTTTTAGAAGCAGATAGTTTTTTGTAACTGGTTTTATCTTTTGTTCATATTTTGCTTATTTGCTTATTTACTTGATGCGTACTCGTATTTTGTAAATATTTTTGCTGTTTTATAACACTTTTGTTATAAGTTTTGTTTTGTTTTTTTGCATAAGGTTTAATTTTTAATTTCTGATATTGCTATTTACTTTTCTTGGGTTTTCAGCTATTTTTTTGCATATTTTATCCTTTTACATTTGATACATTGGTGCCTTTTTTCGATTTGTCATATTTAGAAAATTTGATAGTTTTTCTTATCTTTTATTTATTTTTTTATGTTTTTTTGTTGTATTGTTCTTCCTTTACAGTTTCTCATATCTTAAATGAAATAAACTGTTTCTTATCTTTGGTAATCGTTTTTGTATATGTTTTGTTATGTTTTCTGCTTGGTATATTTTTAGTTTATATTTGTTTCGTTTTATAACACTATCACGTTTCATATAACCTTTCCTGGTTGTTTGTTGCTGCAATGAGAATACAACAGCCATTTTTAAATTATGCGGCGAATGTGTGTGCTGTCGTGGCGTTTGAAAAATTGATGTTGCATAATTGATAAATGAAATAAGTTAATGCGCGCGTGGTAGGACCGTGGACTACTCCTGCATGTCACGGGCAAGCGTGTCGCAAATGGAGTTTGATCTAATTTAAAAACGCTTGCTGGATGTTATCAAGGCAATTTGTGTGTTTTGCGCGCATCAAGACTTTGTTTATGGTTGCCTGTAGGCATGTTATTAGCCTCGAGATATTTCTGCTACGTCCAATCTGTGTCACACGAACCGGACCACCAATTAGTCAGGCACAGTGTTGCGTTCGACTTTGTAGCCATCTTAAAGCGCATCATGCCGGGGAGTTCCAGCTCCAGGCGTGTTGGTACGACCTGGGCCGTTGTCCATATTTGCATAATTGATCATAACTTCACTGCATCGAGTGGATCCTTGATCTTGACACAGTGAGTTCCCTTCCCTAGGCATGGCGGCACCCGATGAGATTCCGATTACATTGTTATGTTCTGGAGAAAGTCGGGCCCACGACGGACTAGCCTGTCATCTGATATATCAATAACTCTCCCGACTAGTATGCGATGGTTCAAAATTGAATTCTTTTCCTTTCTATTGTAGGTCAGCATATGCGCTAGAAGAAAGTGCACAAACAATGGAGCCGAACCGGTTTGCTTTCTAGCACTGCTGAGGAAGCAAGCAAGATCTGCTTGTGATGCAAACCGCCGGTGGACACGGGGTAATTGCTTGGTCAGCGCAGTCAAACGGGAGCGGGAGAATCGTCGTGCAGATCGTTAACTGTGTCAGTAGGAAATGGGCCGCACATACGAGAGGGCTGTGTGCATGCAGTACCCACTTGGCAATAATAGTCTTCCTGTCGTTTTATCGTCGCCCGTTGTCCACTGGAACAATGCACCAGATGCGTGGAGTACGGTGGAATCAGTTATGTAAGAAGTTCACTACACATGCAAAATAGTTTCCTTGGCGAAGGAAACAAGTTCTACAGAATGGAAATTGAATTTTAAAAAGTTTTCATCCATTCCCTGAAAAATGTATCCTTTAGAAGAAAGTTCTAGACCTTCTCTGAAGGAGTGCGCGTTGGTCGTGCAGGCGCATACAAAACGGCTGCAAATTAACGCCCCTTCACCGGCGGCTCTCCGGTTCTCATCTCGTAACGTCGGGAATTACGGGTGAAGATGACCGCGACGTACGTCGACGCCCCGTTGACTGACGGACGGATTTGCTCTACTTTTTTCGCTGCCTCTCAACAGCCGCTCGCCGTGATGAAAACAAATGATGTGAAATTATGCGGCGAATGTGTGTGCTGTCGTGGCGTTTGAAAAATTGATGTTGCATAATTGATAAATGAAATAAGTTAATGCGGGACACGTCGGGACGTCGGGAAAGTGAAAATTTGTCGACAGGCGGCGCGTGCTGTTGTGTGCAGGGGAGGTTGTGCAATTGGTTCGCTCTTGAACTTCCTGCTTTTCGTTCGCTGGGACCGGGGGCGCCCATTGTTGGAATATGATGCTCTCCCCCGCAGAGGGGCGAGCTGTGTGAGGGATTAAAACTTATTTCTCGCACACCGCTCCCTTAATCGAATCGCGGCGCGAGATAAGCCTGCCTTCCGTGGTCTCCCCGTTCGCCCACAAACCGGCCGACACAAAGGAAAAAGTGCACGATTTATGCACACCTTTCGGTGTGGGTTGTGGTGTTGTGGGGGGGGTCGAAGAGTGGTACGAAGTGCGGAAGAAATTGCATCGTCGAACATCATGTCGATGACACGTGGGACGCACGGGCGTGTGTTGGGAAACGGGCGCATTTTGTAGTGATCAACGTGAGCGTTTTGTGGTGTCGAGCTGATGAGAGAGGTGTGCATTCGCGTGACTGCTGTACGGCGGCTCACGTACCCCGGGGCGGTATGTATGGCCTTGATGCCACGCTGAAAGGGGCGCGATGCGTGTGGGAGGGATGTGGTGCGTAATCGGTGGAAATGGATCAACTTTCCTTTCTTCTGGAGATTATGATGTGTTTGGTATATCTTAGCAAGGGTGTTGTAAGATGTACTGGTGTTGATATAGTGGTTTCTGCACTGTATAAGATATTGAATGTTGGAGCACTCAGTCTCGACAAACATTTCAGGATGCTATAAAATCATAATTTTCAATGTAATGGATATTGTCCTGAAGAGTGGTGTAAAGCCCATCGAATGAGGCTATCGTCAGATTGAGAAGCTCCTTTTGATGACCTCTCCTGACACTCTGATTGTGGACTGTCGGTACTGCTTTCAAACAACTTCAGACTATTTATGTCCTACTCATCTGACTCACGCTGCACCTCAGATGTGATGCTCAATCGCAACCCGCCAGCTAAATCGTTGACTTAACCTAACTTTCACCAGCCAATGCACCGCAATTCGCGAAGTGCATACGTGCGGGTTTATTTAAACACAGTCACTCGCCTGTTCTGCACCGTTTACCGACCCGCGGTAGAGTTCGAAGAGGCAGTGGCTCAATGTTTACATTGATTGTTCTGGAAATGTGCATGTCGCGTTCTGAAGCGTGCAGCTCAGGGTCACCGGCGTGTGTGGTTCGCCGTAGAAAACTCCCGGAAATGGCAACAGTGACGGCCGCACAGAATAGAGTCTTACTGCGCCGCTTCCGCAATTAATTAACAACGCACCGCATTGACGCGGTGGATCGGGGAGGAATGCGTCTTTTTGTGCCAGTTGGTAAAACGGTTGGCGTTTGGAAGGATGATGATGGTTGAAGGGCGTCGCTGGTCTAGATATATCTGTGACTCCTTCTGTGTGTACTTCGCACATCTGTTGGCGATAGACGAATGTATGGCCGGAGACAACAGCCAGCCACAACCATTATGGTGTGCCCTCATACACGCCTGTGTGAGCGAAATGCATTAGCCTGATGAGTCCCGGGACACGTCGGGACGTCGGGAAAGTGAAAATTTGTCGACAGGCGGCGCGTGCTGTTGTGTGCAGGGGAGGTTGTGCAATTGGTTCGCTCTTGAACTTCCTGCTTTTCGTTCGCTGGGACCGGGGGCGCCCATTGTTGGAATATGATGCTCTCCCCCGCAGAGGGGCGAGCTGTGTGAGGGATTAAAACTTATTTCTCGCACACCGCTCCCTTAATCGAATCGCGGCGCGAGATAAGCCTGCCTTCCGTGGTCTCCCCGTTCGCCCACAAACCGGCCGACACAAAGGAAAAAGTGCACGATTTATGCACACCTTTCGGTGTGGGTTGTGGTGTTGTGGGGGGGGTCGAAGAGTGGTACGAAGTGCGGAAGAAATTGCATCGTCGAACATCATGTCGATGACACGTGGGACGCACGGGCGTGTGTTGGGAAACGGGCGCATTTTGTAGTGATCAACGTGAGCGTTTTGTGGTGTCGAGCTGATGAGAGAGGTGTGCATTCGCGTGACTGCTGTACGGCGGCTCACGTACCCCGGGGCGGTATGTATGGCCTTGATGCCACGCTGAAAGGGGCGCGATGCGTTCGGGAGGGATGTGGTGCGTAATCGGTGGAAATGGATCAACTTTCCTTTCTTCTGGAGATTATGATGTGTTTGGTATATCTTAGCAAGGGTGTTGTAAGATGTACTGGTGTTGATATAGTGGTTTCTGCACTGTATAAGATATTGAATGTTGGAGCACTCAGTCTCGACAAACATTTCAGGATGCTATAAAATCATAATTTTCAATGTAATGGATATTGTCCTGAAGAGTGGTGTAAAGCCCATCGAATGAGGCTATCGTCAGATTGAGAAGCTCCTTTTGATGACCTCTCCTGACACTCTGATTGTGGTGAGAACTCGTGTTCGACATCATGCTCCGAAATAGCAATGCTCCACACCAATTTCATCACACCTCACACTTTGACATGTACTAACGATTAACTGATGCACTGGACTGTACTAATACCGCCGATAGTACATAAGTATGGTGTATTCAACATTTTTGTCGTTCGTGCTACTGCTCGTCGTCTGCAACTGGGTGTCAGTGGCTATATAGACAATATCTTGTACTCAAAATTGTGGCACGTCTATGAGAAGAACCTTTTTGTAGTTTGTACTAACGATCCTAGCACAAAAATTCCAAACAATTTGATCAAACAACAGTGTTGCGGACGAAGTCGATGAAGTTACCCGAGCGCGGTACATTAAATTAACCAGACCCAGACCAGAACCATGCCCGGTTAGCGTTTCTCGCCGTGAAAATCATGTTCCCACTTCTCGGTGGACGGTACCGGTGGCTGTAAGAATGACGTTACGGGTTCCATTGTGCGACCGTTCTTGTCGCGCTTGTACCGCTGCTGGTCACTGCTTTCTTATCGTGCTGCTGTCGCTGTTTTCTTTTGTGTTCCTTTCTATTTTTCTACAAACAACCGCACACCACCGGTCCCTCCTGCGAGATAGCACGGTTCCAGACTGATTTTGTTTTGTTTTCCTTCTTTTTTTGGCGTTTCGGTAAGCAAACAGCGATTCATTTTCGGTAATGACCGACGCTTGCAAACGACTTAAAGTTTGTCAATTTCGTTTTCTCGACATTTTTCGACGTGCAAGCTGCATCGCAATCTCCTTAGGTTGGTGTGCCCAAAACGTTCGCTTCTTGTCCGAGGTTTGGCGCACGAAAACAGGGGGACAATAATGAATGACTCAAAGCGGGCCCGAAAATAGGCGAATGCATCTGGATCACCCGACCCGACGGAGCACGGAGCGGCCAATGGGGCAGCGTCTTTATTTTTATAACGGGCACATTAAAACGGTTTTACACTTTTATGGACTTTCGTTACAGGTGAGCGAATTTTATATGTGTTTTTTTTTTTTTCGGCACTATCTTATCCGACAGCGATGAAGGTTGTGGGTGCTTCGACTGTAAGTTTACCGTATCGGTTCGCTTTTGTGGGTGAGCCGGGTGAAGTCATTCGTTTGATTTGGACCAGAGAGTCGGAGTTCGGTGTATTCTCTTGCATTGTATAATTTGAAGTAACGGAGCCTACGATGTTTCTGAAGGCGTAGTGGAGTAATAGTATGTACTTTTGAACCTGAATGCTCGTTCGTCAATAGATGTTTGACGAACCTACGTAGCACAACATGAATATGTTCAATCCGGTTCAAAGGACCAAATTTATTCTCGTTATCTCACCAGCTGTCGAATGTCATAACTTCAACTCAAACAAGAGATTAATTAAATACATGTTACAAATCACCCTGCGCACAGTATAATCAAGCATCATAATTGGCCCCGGATCGAACATCCACAACCAGGCAGTGAGTTACCGTTACCAGCTATCACGTGCACGCGTCCTTAAAAGACCGCATTCCCTCTGCACACCACTGCTCTGGTTACGTACGTTTATCAACCGTTCCTGTCGTTTTGTTCGCACTGTTCCCAACCGCTCGCCACCATCACATCATTTCACATCGTGTCGCTGCTCTTATTATCCCGCGACACGATCGACAAATGCATCCCCGTGGATGCAACACTCGCTGGACGAGCTGCACGGGGCACATGGGGAATGCTACCACCTTAACATCCTACGGGACTGACCTCAATCTTCACTGCTCTCCATTGCACCCAACCGATAATGAGCAGTGTGTGGTGCGGAGGATGGGAAGAGAAGAATAAATTCTGCGATAAAACTGACGCTCGATGCGCGGTCTTCGCTTCCCACTGCTGCCACTGTTGGCAATGCGCGAATGCATTCTTTGTCTCCACACACAGGCGCACCCGAGCGAGCGATGTGTGCGTGCGTTCAGTTGCTGTTACGCCATCGGTTGCGTCCGCGGCGACCGCCGTCCGTGCACTTGACTTTCTTTCGAGTCCGGTTAAGGCACCCGGAAGATTAAGTAAGTCAGTCGGTTGGGGGTCGGGCTGGGTTGGAATGCCCATAAATAGAGGTCGCCTAGGAGCGAGTTTTGTACAGCAGGAGGAGGAGGAGAGAAAGAGCGTGTGTGTGTTTTTGTCGTCTGTTTGGCGTGATAGTGAGTCAATGGGAAAGGGGATTTTAGATGATAGGCCCGCCAATAAATCGTAATTAATTTCTTTCGGATTGTACTACACTAGATGAAGTTATTGTAGGGATGATACCTATTTTCAAGAATTTTTGAAACTTCATTTACATATGTTTTTGTTGTTGTTGTATGAAACGAACCCTTAATTTGCGTTTATTCTTGTCTTTTAGCAACCAAAGTCTAGAAGTTTTCAAAATTGCATCCTCTGACTATTCAATTAACAGGAGGGAAACAATCATGCAGAGCATCAAGGATATTCCAAGGATATAAGCGTGTCTAATTGGAGTCAATTTTGTCAACCTTACCATACGGTTACAACCAAAATTCCAATTCTCGTTCGTACACCGCGAGCTGTGTCTTGTTTCGTCCCCTAGCAACTATCACGCACGAGGTTTACATTGCTTTAGTGAAAACATGCATTTTGTGCATCCCCGAACATCCGTACATCTGTTGCCACGCACCTATTTACACACATCTACACTCATGGCGCTTTGCACAATTGTTTCGTTTGGGGCGAGGAAGCTTATAGTATGTGCTTTGCCAGCACACACCTGTACCGATATTGTTGCTGATAACTCGGACTGTTTTGTTGACAGAGCACAAGAGTGAGATACACAACGAGATATCTGCGTTCGAGTGTCTCCCCGTTTTCCCTCCGAAATCAATTCATCTGCTTATTTGCAAGGATGCGTGTGTAGTGCTCTCCAATCTCGCGAACTCTCTCTCTCTCTCTCTCTTACCAGCGAGGTTCTTCTCTTTTTTCATTGAAATAATAAGGGAAAAACATTAGAAGGAACTGTCTAAAATTAGAAAAAAAAAATCGCCAAGGAATTCGAGAATTTGGCGCCTAAATTTATGCAATGCATTTAATGAATTTCGTTGTTTTTCGCCAAGCGGAAAACCCATCCGTGGAATTCATCGCACCGGGAGGTGAAAATCCTTCAATAATCCTTTTCTACGTGCGCTTGTGTGTGCCTCGTGTGCTAGTTTCGTGTGCTCTACGAACGGAAAACGAAAAGTCAGTTTTTCCGTGCCATTCTGGAGCGCAAGGAAAACGAAAACGAAAATCCCAACTGTCGGAACAGGCAGGCGCTCATGAAGACCGAAAGCGGGTGGAAGCTCAACCGAAAAAGGTAACGAAGAGAAGCGTTTTATCTTTCAACTTTAAGGAATTTTCACTCGGGGAATTTTCCGGTGGCGGGTTTTTGCGAACGCCGGGATGCATTTCCCTGGATGTGAAAATAAATCGAAACCGCGCGCGCCGGCCACGAAATTTCAGCTTCTCGCCACACAAACACACACACACACGGCCCCGCAGCTCCACCGGTGGGGTGGTGGTGCGAATGAACGCGTTTTCAAAAGCTTTTGCGCGCAGTGAGAAGGAATAAATGAGTGAGTGAGAAATGAGTAGTGTGTTTCTGTGTGCGTGAATGAGTTAAACGAAATATATAATGTGTTTATAGTGCTCGCGATTAAGTCATGAATAGAGTGTTTTTCTTTCTTTGTGATTATTGTGTGAGATTTCAATGAAAATTGCACAGCGTTTTGTGTGTGTGCGTGTGTGTTTCGTGAGAAAAACAAAACGGGCTCCAAACATATCCTTATCACGTTCCTGTTGCATGTGTTGGTGTTTTAATGTGCCGCCTGCCCGCCGCGTGCGCGCGCGTGTACGGCCGCGTACACACCTTTCTGCCGCTTTCTGAATTGTGTGTTTTGCTTGCCATGTTTTTTTCTCCATCTTTTCCTTGCGCACCTTTTTTCTATCTCCTTCCTTCTACTCCGGGGTGAAGCCCTCTTTGCCCATGGCTCATACCTACAACCACGCGCACCGTCGCTGTGGCAGGTGTGTGGTGAGAAAGTGTTGAGCGCGTGTGTGTTTGACCATCGAAACAAGCAAGAAGAACAAAAAAAAAAGTAAGAAAAAACTACACCGGCGAAAAGAAACCTCGTAGAAGTAAGTGAAGAAAACGGAGAAGAGACGAGACGAAAGATGCAACAGGTAGGAGCAGGGGTGAAAGACACGTAGAAAGAAGGGAACAACCGAAAACGAGGCAGAGAGGAAACGAAAAATAAAACGAAATAAATCGAAACCGCGCGCGCCGGCCACGAAATTTCAGCTTCTCGCCACACAAACACACACACACACGGCCCCGCAGCTCCACCGGTGGGGTGGTGGTGCGAATGAACGCGTTTTCAAAAGCTTTTGCGCGCAGTGAGAAGGAATAAATGAGTGAGTGAGAAATGAGTAGTGTGTTTCTGTGTGCGTGAATGAGTTAAACGAAATATATAATGTGTTTATAGTGCTCGCGATTAAGTCATGAATAGCGTGTTTTTCTTTCTTTGTGATTATTGTGTGAGATTTCAATGAAAATTGCACAGCGTTTTGTGTGTGCGTGTGTGTGTTTCGTGAGAAAAACAAAACGGGCTCCAAACATATCCTTATCACGTTCCTGTTGCATGTGTTGGTGTTTTAATGTGTGTTTTGTTTCTTTTTCCTCCCTCCCATAAAAAAGCTCCCGTAGTGTTCAAACAGTGTTCAATATAGTTCTTGGCGATAAACGAACAGGTGGATAGCACAAATACACACACAGAGCCAAAGTGCATTGAGCGAAAGAGAGCTAGTGAAACCATCAGGCTGATGAGAAGCAACAGTTTTAGGTTTCACAAGTTTCCGAAGTGTGGCAGTGTGTGAAACGGAAACGAGAAGGCAAGAGAAAAAAACGAAACGAAACGGAAACACAGCCACGGTTCCGGTAAAGGATCCAAGCAAAGGATCCACCCTTTCTACCATCATTACCCAACACTGCCGTGCAACCCAGGGGTGTGAAGGTGAAGGCGAATTACAACCCGAATAAAACCTATAGAAAGCGGAAAACCCATCCGTGGAATTCATCGCACCGGGAGGTGAAAATCCTTCAATAATCCTTTTCTACGTGCGCTTGTGTGTGCCTCGTGTGCTAGTTTCGTGTGCTCTACGAACGGAAAACGAAAAGTCAGTTTTTCCGTGCCATTCTGGAGC
>KZ067177.1:41065-51475 GCA_002091845.1 Anopheles cracens | reverse complement strand
ACGCCGCCGCGGTGGGTGCGGGCAACGCGGGCGTCACCGTCAGCGGCACCGCCACCGGCACGACCACCATCACCTCAGGCAGCAACTCCTCGGCGGCCGTCGGCGGCGGCGGCGGCGGCGGTGGCACCCACGCGAACCACACGTCCGATCTGAACCACCATCACGCGCATCACCACCATCACCATCACCACCACCATACGCAGCACGGCGGGAGCGGCAGCAGCAGCAGCAATCCGCCGCATTCGTCGTCCTCGCTGATCCGCAGCCGTAGCAACTCTCATAGCGGTAAGAAGGAACCAAAGAGCGGTGAAGGCAACAACGGCAGTGTGATACAGGATTCGGGCTTCTCCACCGAAACGTCCTCCTCGAAGGAGACGCACAGTGCGGCGTCCTCGACGAGCGGTGCTGTACAGGTGAGTAGAGGAGCCGAGACCACAGCGAGACCGCGAGCGTCGTAACCCACGTCCGTTCTTCTCTTTCGCACGCAGGGAACGCTCATCTTGCCTACGACAACCAACCGCCAGTCGGCGGAAACCGGTGGCGAGCTGTGGAACCTGCTCGATGTGATACATAGGAAGAGCAGCCGGCTGCGGGAGGAGGTCGAGCAGCATCTGGAGCGGGAGCGAACTAGGGCAACTAATTTAGCTATTAATAATCATCATGCGCCGGCACACCACCAGCAGCAGCTGGGTGCCGGCCCTACCGGCACCGACGCCGGTAACAACATCATCATACACCACAGCAACCCGGCGGTGGCAGCCAGCGAATCCGCCGCATCGAACGCCACCACCACCACGGTGGTGGTGTCGGCCGGTGCAGCAACACCTCTAGCCGCTGGTGTCGTCAGCAAGCACGCCACCAAGCGGCAGCTGTTCGCGGAAAGCCACCCCGACCAGCAGCAGCAGCAGCAGCTCTACCGTCCGCGCAATTTCCGGATGCGTTTTCGGTAAAAGGGTTCGTCTACACGCCACCTCCAGAGACTTTTAATAGTTTTTTTTTTCGTCACCTCCCCCTCGTGTGGTCCGGGAGCGGGCCTATTAGATAAGCGTCGGTCGACTAACTTCGTTACAGTGCATCAGCTAAACGGTTCGTTTTCACCGAAATGGGTTGTCATTAAATTAAAAAAAAAGATCCCGACGGTGTCTGCGACTTGAAACGCCATCCGCGCTCGATCGGTGTAGGTGGCTTTCTAGCCAAAAACGCGGTTTGGCCACACGCATCCGGCCGTCGGGTGTGTCCCACCTAACCTAACCATTGTTAACTGCCTACTGGGGTCCGGTGCGTGTGATGTCTTTTTTTTTGGTCGCACTCTGCACGCCGCTTGCAACAAATTATGACCGCCTCTGGACAAGTGTGGCAAAGATTGCTTCGTGTTGCTTCGTGTGTTCTTGTGTTTCTCTTTTTTTTCTCCCTGATCGCCGCTACTACGTTGCCTCCAATCAAGGGGCCCATTAGTCAATCTAATTTGATGGGCGCTACAGCGCTAACAGGGGCCAAGCAAAGGAACGAATTGTAAATGATCGCGGTCGCGGTTGTAAAGACGAATTTTGTGGTGGTGTGTTTCGTTGTTGTCGTGCTCGCAAGATGGAGCCAGACATAAAGCGAACGGAGCGATAAAGCGAATGAGGGGAGAAATTTAACAAGATTAATTGTCGCGCGTGGTTAGCAACCTGGCTGCTGATGTTGACATCACCTGTTACCTTTACGCCTTACTTACAAAAAAAAATCATCATACACCACAGCAACCCGGCGGTGGCAGCCAGCGAATCCGCCGCATCGAACGCCACCACCACCACGGTGGTGGTGTCGGCCGGTGCAGCAACACCTCTAGCCGCTGGTGTCGTCAGCAAGCACGCCACCAAGCGGCAGCTGTTCGCGGAAAGCCACCCCGACCAGCAGCAGCAGCAGCAGCCGCCGCCGCCGATCGATGGGGACGAGCAAGGACACCATGTACAAATACTGCGCAAGCTGCGCGACCAGCTGCTGGACAAGCTGTCCGAGTGCGAGGCGGAAACGACGGCCGGGCGGATCCGGAACGCGAAGCTGCAGGACGAGCTCGAGCTGCTGACGCGTACGATACGCGACCTGCAGAAGCAGCTCACGGTCGCGAACAGCCAGAACCAGGAGCTGAGCAGCAAACTACACGATCTCCATCTGCAATCTGTAAATAAAAGTGCGCCCAGGTACGTAGGCGTCGGTCGGACGGTTCCTAACAGGGCGCATCTCACGGTCTCTCTCTCTCTCTCTCTAATCGCATCACTGCTTCTCGTCACCTCCCCCAGTTCACCCGAGTCAATTAAGCTGCGGCAGCCGGTTGGTGGGGCGTCGACGCCAGCGGCGGCGGGCCCAGCCGAGGACGGGGTGGGCGCGAAACCGGGCGCCACCGATCGGCTCGGCCGGCTGGACAAGCTGCTCGCCGCGGCGACCGGCGGACGCGTGCCGAAGGTGCGCACGCTCGACACGAAGAAGTTTGCCGCGATCCTGCTGGAGACGAACGTGGTCGAGCTGCAGCGCCAGCTGCTGCAGGTCATCGTACAGAACCAGGTAGGTGCGCTAGAGCTCAACTCCAGAGGTCTCGGTGGGGTTAACAGCCTCGAATGGATAATCAAACGCGCGCTGCGTTGTGCTGTGAGTTCTTTGTTGCGCGAGTACGGTTTGCCAATCATCGTTTGGAGTGCGGAGTGGCGCCCCCTGGTGGGAAGTGGTTCAGGTGTGGTCCAAATGTCCAATTCCAACGCTCAATGCTCCACTCCCAAATCGGGGCACGTGAAGCACGCAATGATGAACTGCTATTCAGTTCGATTCTTCAACGGACGCGTCCCCAGACTGCGATGTTCCAAACGTCCCGTCCACCAAATGAGCGAGATCTCTGCTTCGACGCGCCGGCCGCAACATTCCAGATCACAGCAGGGCCAGAAGTAGGTCGGCATCGATACAGTCGACAGGCCAGCCCATCCCAGCTCTGGAGCGCAGGAAATTGAATTCACCTGTTGTGTTGCGAGCTGTCACACCTCACCCAGAGCTAATTCCACTGGTGTGCCTATTGTCACACACACACACACACGCGCGGTTTGGCCACACGCATCCGGCCGTCGGGTGTGTCCCACCTAACCTAACCATTGTTAACTGCCTACTGGGGTCCGGTGCGTGTGATGTCTTTTTTTTTGGTCGCACTCTGCACGCCGCTTGCAACAAATTATGACCGCCTCTGGACAAGTGTGGCAAAGATTGCTTCGTGTTGCTTCGTGTGTTCTTGTGTTTCTCTTTTTTTTCTCCCTGATCGCCGCTACTACGTTGCCTCCAATCAAGGGGCCCATTAGTCAATCTAATTTGATGGGCGCTACAGCGCTAACAGGGGCCAAGCAAAGGAACGAATTGTAAATGATCGCGGTCGCGGTTGTAAAGACGAATTTTGTGGTGGTGTCCAGCAGCAGCAGCAGCAGCCGCCGCCGCCGATCGATGGGGACGAGCAAGGACACCATGTACAAATACTGCGCAAGCTGCGCGACCAGCTGCTGGACAAGCTGTCCGAGTGCGAGGCGGAAACGACGGCCGGGCGGATCCGGAACGCGAAGCTGCAGGACGAGCTCGAGCTGCTGACGCGGACGATACGCGACCTGCAGAAGCAGCTCACGGTCGCGAACAGCCAGAACCAGGAGCTGAGCAGCAAACTACACGATCTCCATCTGCAATCTGTAAATAAAAGTGCGCCCAGGTACGTAGGCGTCGGTCGGACGGTTCCTAACAGGGCGCATCTCACGGTAAGCTGATATAGAGGGTTTTTTATAGCTTCTAATCGACATCCCTCAACTCCTTGTCGGGGTTCCTCAACTGGGTCAACCTCTGCTATGGATTTCTAGCTCCACTTACGTTCTTCGTCCCCGGATTCCAACTCCAATCGGCTTCTGTTGGTATACCTGATAGCCAACGCGTTTTTCATTTCAATTATCTTGAACTCTAGCAGACTGATTTATGACAAAACATGAAATGAATGCCTGAATTTGGATTATTACTAAAGAGAACTTTGTAGCAAGTTTTCCGAAATTAAAATTCAAGTTTTCTTGAGTACCAAGCTACTCGGGGAGGCAGTGACTTTGGGCTTTAGATAACAACTTCCTATTGAGAAATCCTCCACAAACAAATAGTGTAACTATTCTGCGTTTTCAAACTCCTCAATGCATCTTTCTGTTTCTCCGTTTTCTTGTTGTTCATCGTTAGTTTTCTTCCTCGAAAATGTGTGCTATCTGAACATTCTCCAGTAGTACTTTTTGCAATTCCAATTTGAAATACATCGAAATATAGTTTTTGCTATATTTTTTTTCCTAATATGGAGTTAGGAAATATCTGTCCCATTGAAAATTTAATAGAAATAGTGGTTAGAAAACATACTATCGTTACTATCTGTAGAACGTATCTGTATCACTTTTTAACTGTGCATACAGTCCGTAACATAACTATAACGACCACCTGTTTTTCAGAATAAAACGTAGATAAACTTGAAGTATATCTGAAGATGAAAATTATGTTCGACTAAGATGTACATAATAACAAAATACGTCTTTCTTTTACTCTCTCACATGTTTACAAACACTGTTACTATTGTTTCGCCTCGTACAATGTACGAAGTCGCCTCGCCTTATGTAACACGCGAAAATTGTGTAATACAGGTAGTTTTGAACGAATTACAGTATTTTCTATCCAGTTTTTAGGTTCTAGGGGTCAACATCTGGTGTATTTTGATTTCTAGGATTTCATTTGCGACCATAATATAATGGTTTTTTATTGTCGTAGCGTAACAAGTCTTCGTTTCATCCTCCAAAAACAAGTAGTGATACAGACTGTAGTACTAAAGCTGGAAAAAGTACATAAAGCAAAAAAAAAAGATCCCGACGGTGTCTGCGACTTGAAACGCCATCCGCGCTCGATCGGTGTAGGTGGCTTTCTAGCCAAAAACGAGGTTTTAATGTGACGGTAATGGTACCGATCGAGCTGACGAGACTTGGTGGAGCCTGTGCTCCCATGGAACACTCCGTGGGTTGTGAGTGACACAGACGTGAAGCTGATATAGAGGGTTTTTTATAGCTTCTAATCGACATCCCTCAACTCCTTGTCGGGGTTCCTCAACTGGGTCAACCTCTGCTATGGATTTCTAGCTCCACTTACGTTCTTCGTCCCCGGATTCCAACTCCAATCGGCTTCTGTTGGTATACCTGATAGCCAACGCGTTTTTCATTTCAATTATCTTGAACTCTAGCAGACTGATTTATGACAAAACATGAAATGAATGCCTGAATTTGGATTATTACTAAAGAGAACTTTGTAGCAAGTTTTCCGAAATTAAAATTCAAGTTTTCTTGAGTACCAAGCTACTCGGGGAGGCAGTGACTTTGGGCTTTAGATAACAACTTCCTATTGAGAAATCCTCCACAAACAAATAGTGTAACTATTCTGCGTTTTCAAACTCCTCAATGCATCTTTCTGTTTCTCCGTTTTCTTGTTGTTCATCGTTAGTTTTCTTCCTCGAAAATGTGTGCTATCTGAACATTCTCCAGTAGTACTTTTTGCAATTCCAATTTGAAATACATCGAAATATAGTTTTTGCTATATTTTTTTTCCTAATATGGAGTTAGGAAATATCTGTCCCATTGAAAATTTAATAGAAATAGTGGTTAGAAAACATACTATCGGTACTATCTGTAGAACGTATCTGTATCACTTTTTAACTGTGCATACAGTCCGTAACATAACTATAACGACCACCTGTTTTTCAGAATAAAACGTAGAGAAACTTGAAGTATATCTGAAGATGAAAATTATGTTCGACTAAGATGTACATAATAACAAAATACGTCTTTCTTTTACTCTCTCACATGTTTACAAACACTGTTACTATTGTTTCGCCTCGTACAATGTACGAAGTCGCCTCGCCTTATGTAACACGCGAAAATTGTGTAATACAGGTAGTTTTGAACGAATAAAAAAAAGGCGTCTACTTACTATTAGGTTAGATCTTACTGCTAACGTGGTTTTCTGTCTGTTGCTGTTCGTGCCGAGTTGGCTTTCCATTTCGATTGCGCTGCGATCGATCGCGCACCGCGGAGCAAAAGGCGCATCACGTTCGCTGGAAACGATTTACCGAACGAAAAAGCGTTTGGACGTGAGCGGAGCACCTAATCTGCATCTCTCTTTCGCCCATCTACCGTCCGCGCAATTTCCGGATGCGTTTTCGGTAAAAGGGTTCGTCTACACGCCACCTCCAGAGACTTTTAATAGTTTTTTTTTTCGTCACCTCCCCTCACGGTCGCGAACAGCCAGAACCAGGAGCTGAGCAGCAAACTACACGATCTCCATCTGCAATCTGTAAATAAAAGTGCGCCCAGGTACGTAGGCGTCGGTCGGACGGTTCCTAACAGGGCGCATCTCACGGTCTCTCTCTCTCTCTCTCTAATCGCATCACTGCTTCTCGTCACCTCCCCCAGTTCACCCGAGTCAATTAAGCTGCGGCAGCCGGTTGGTGGGGCGTCGACGCCAGCGGCGGCGGGCCCAGCCGAGGACGGGGTGGGCGCGAAACCGGGCGCCACCGATCGGCTCGGCCGGCTGGACAAGCTGCTCGCCGCGGCGACCGGCGGACGCGTGCCGAAGGTGCGCACGCTCGACACGAAGAAGTTTGCCGCGATCCTGCTGGAGACGAACGTGGTCGAGCTGCAGCGCCAGCTGCTGCAGGTCATCGTACAGAACCAGGTAGGTGCGCTAGAGCTCAACTCCAGAGGTCTCGGTGGGGTTAACAGCCTCGAATGGATAATCAAACGCGCGCTGCGTTGTGCTGTGAGTTCTTTGTTGCGCGAGTACGGTTTGCCAATCATCGTTTGGAGTGCGGAGTGGCGCCCCCTGGTGGGAAGTGGTTCAGGTGTGGTCCAAATGTCCAATTCCAACGCTCAATGCTCCACTCCCAAATCGGGGCACGTGAAGCACGCAATGATGAACTGCTATTCAGTTCGATTCTTCAACGGACGCGTCCCCAGACTGCGATGTTCCAAACGTCCCGTCCACCAAATGAGCGAGATCTCTGCTTCGACGCGCCGGCCGCAACATTCCAGATCACAGCAGGGCCAGAAGTAGGTCGGCATCGATACAGTCGACAGGCCAGCCCATCCCAGCTCTGGAGCGCAGGAAATTGAATTCACCTGTTGTGTTGCGAGCTGTCACACCTCACCCAGCGCTAATTCCACTGGTGTGCCTATTGTCACACACACACGTGGTTTGGCCACACGCATCCGGCCGTCGGGTGTGTCCCACCTAACCTAACCATTGTTAACTGCCTACTGGGGTCCGGTGCGTGTGATGTCTTTTTTTTTGGTCGCACTCTGCACGCCGCTTGCAACAAATTATGACCGCCTCTGGACAAGTGTGGCAAAGATTGCTTCGTGTTGCTTCGTGTGTTCTTGTGTTTCTCTTTTTTTTCTCCCTGATCGCCGCTACTACGTTGCCTCCAATCAAGGGGCCCATTAGTCAATCTAATTTGATGGGCGCTACAGCGCTAACAGGGGCCAAGCAAAGGAACGAATTGTAAATGATCGCGGTCGCGGTTGTAAAGACGAATTTTGTGGTGGTGTGTTTCGTTGTTGTCGTGCTCGCAAGATGGAGCCAGACATAAAGCGAACGGAGCGATAAAGCGAATGAGGGGAGAAATTTAACAAGATTAATTGTCGCGCGTGGTTAGCAACCTGGCTGCTGATGTTGACATCACCTGTTACCTTTACGCCTTACTTACAAAAAAAAGGCGTCTACTTACTATTAGGTTAGATCTTACTGCTAACGTGGTTTTCTGTCTGTTGCTGTTCGTGCCGAGTTGGCTTTCCATTTCGATTGCGCTGCGATCGATCGCGCACCGCGGAGCAAAAGGCGCATCACGTTCGCTGGAAACGATTTACCGAACGAAAAAGCGTTTGCGTAAGCGTTGGACGTGAGCGGAGCACCTAATCTGCATCTCTCTTTCGCCCATCTACCGTCCGCGCAATTTCCGGATGCGTTTTCGGTAAAAGGGTTCGTCTACACGCCACCTCCAGAGACTTTTAATAGTTTTGTTTTTCGTCACCTCCCCCTCGTGTGGTCCGGGAGCGGGCCTATTAGATAAGCGTCGGTCGACTAACTTCGTTACAGCGCATCAGCTAAACGGTTCGTTTTCACCGAAATGGGTTGTCATTAAATTTAAAAAAAAGATCCCGACGGTGTCTGCGACTTGAAACGCCATCCGCGCTCGATCGGTGTAGGTGGCTTTCTAGCCAAAAACGAGTACAGTATTTTCTATCCAGTTTTTAGGTTCTAGGGGTTAACATCTGGTGTATTTTGATTTCTAGGATTTCATTTGCGACCATAATATAATGGTTTTTTATTGTCGTAGTGTAACAAGTCTTCGTTTCATCCTCCAAAAACAAGTAGTGATACAGACTGTAGTACTAAAGCTGGAAAAAGTACATAAAGCACCAATTTGAGAGCGAAAATAGACGCTTCTTTTGACGGAGAACAGTAATAGGATAGTAACTCTATTAAAAAATCAACTAACTGTAATGGCTAGGTCAAGCTTGCGACTGAAACTGAACGATGCCATCTGAATCTCACTAACGCTTCTCTTTTTTTGCACTCCTCACAAAACCCCAGGTGTTACAGCAACAGCTAGATCAGGCGACACGGTCGCGCCTTTTCCTGAGCGAAAAGTTCGAAAGGTCGAAGGAGGATGTGGACGATCTGCGGTTTCAGGTAGGCCCGGCGGCTGGACGGTGCCAGTGTTCGAACCGCGACTAACCTGTCTCTTTCCGCCCACAGCTGAAGGAGAAATCGATCGAGCTCGAGGGCACCAAGGCGCAGCTGCGCGTGATCGAGTCGAAGGCGTCGAGCAGCCGGTCGGTGACGGGCACGCCCGAGCGGATCGTTGGGGTCGGCTTCACGGCGTCGACGACGCACCTGCACCAGCACCCGCCACCGACGTCGCCCGCCGCCGCCCACCACCACCACCACCACCACCACGCTCCGCTGCTGGCCCTGCGCGGTGATCCGATGCCGGCCAGCAAAGCCGGTGCCGGCAGCAGTATCGGGCAGCAGCAGCAGCAGCTCGCGATGCGCCTGCAGACGTCGCAGGTCTCGACGCCCTCCATGAAGGCGATGATACCGGTGGCGATGGACGATATCGCGCAGCCGAGCAGCAGCACGGAGTCGACGCAGGACCGGGACAGCATGGGCGGAGACCGGTTGCAGCAGCAGCAGTCGTCCCAGCCGGCCCACCAGCCGCACCAGCAGCCGCTGCAGCCGCTGGCACCGGAAACGCCGCGCCGGCGCCCGTCGAAGATACCGCTCGGCACGGGGAAGGGGACGGCCGCGCCGAAGCCACCGACCGGGCGCAACTTCTCCGCCACGCCCTCGCCGACGCAGCGGGCCGCCTCGACTAGCGTCGTCTCGTCCGGGCCGCCGTCGAACCGGAGCCTCACGAAGAGCACCGGCAGCCTGTACGTGAAGTCGCCCGACACGGGCTCGTTCGGGCAGCTGTCGTCCTCGTTCCACCAGGGCACGGGGCCGGTGGCGACGGCACCACCACCACCACCGCCCACGGCCGGCACCCGGCCGCGCAACAGCAACAGCACCACCAGCACCGCGAGCAGCAGCGCCGGCAGCCTGTACCGGGCGAACTCGGCGCTCAGCTGGCGCACCAGCAAGGACACGCCGTCGCTGGAGCGGCTGCGCTCCTCCTCGATCCCGGTGGTGAAGCCGGGCGGCGGCGGCGGTGGTGGTGCCGCGCCGCCCCCATCGTCGCCGGCCGGCGGCCGGAAGTCGTCGGCGCTGCTGCCACCGCCACCGCCGGTCCCACCGACGGCGGCCTGGTCCTCGACCACCGCGTCCCCGCAGCCCCGCGCCAAGCGCGACTCCCTCACCAGCAGGGTGAAGAACTGTGATTCGCTGTCCCGGCTGCAGTCGGCCCAGTCGGCGACGCCGCCGGTCGCCAGCAAGGCCACCGTGCGGAAGGACCCGGGTGCGCTCGCGCCCACCAGCGCCACCAACACCACCAACGCCACCCTGCGGCACACCGCGACGAGCGGCTCGATCGGCTCGACGGACGAGTCCCCGGTGGTGTCCGGCACCAACACCGCCCAAAGCGGCGGCAGCACCAACACGAAGGTACGCAACCGTGGCTGGCTGAACTGGCTGAAGATGTGAGGCGCGCGCAATCACCAACTCTCACCAACCACCACCACCATCACCAACCCACCACCACCACCACCACCAACCACCTACCCGGGCTGAGAAAACACAAAACACGAGCGCGTGAGCGCGCGCGCGCTGGAGGCTGTGCTGCGTTTTTGGGGATGTCGTCGTTGTTGTTGCGCGTCTCAAACACACACACACACATGTTTCAACCCG